>BPLS01032196.1:0-12127 GCA_019656275.1 Rhododendron kiyosumense
CAAAACTAAACATTACATTTTTGGCCCAAAATACAAAATTACAACAAAACATTATTTTTAACAAAAAGAAAGCTACAGCAACGAAAAAACCGCTAGCTCCGCCCCTACATTGAGAAACAGGAAACGAAACACAAGGAGAACAGCGCCAAGCACACCCACAACAGCAACAGCAAACAAACTTTGACCTACAAGACCACCCAAAACCCGGCAAAGCACAGCCATGCAGCGATAGAAAAACCGAACAAAGCCCTAGCACCGCATCATTGTAAAGAAGATCTAAAGTCTCCAAAGAAGCAACTTCCAACTTTAATTTCTGTTCTCTTTTTAAGTACTAATTAACTTGAGAACCATTGGCTAGAAAGGCGTAATGGGTTCAATTATCACCGATAAGACCCGGTTCTTGGCTTGATTATCCGGGGCTCTATGCCCATCTCCGGTTCAATTGTAACTTTTGATTTTAAAACTCAAAATTGTTAAATCTTTTGATCATGTGGCGACAATCACCATGGCAAACATAATACTTAGAACGATGTCGATCGCTTTGAGGGTTCGACAAACTTTCGATCAAACCTTGATCTTACGTACCAATAAAACACCATTAAGAATTAAAACGGCTTTTCATTGAAATATTTTCCTTTTGAGCATATGATTTCCCGTGTGTGGCTCAACTGACTAATTCGTGAGAACATGGGAGCTACCTAGGTTATAAATGGGAGATGATTTCTAAAAAGAAGGAATATGGTGGGTTAGGAGTGAAGAATTTGCTTACTCAAAATCTTGCTCTTTTGGCCAAGTGGTGGTCGAGGTTCTATAAGGACAATGATTCCCTTTGGGTGAAGGTTATTAAACGTAAATACAATATAGAGCAAGGCTGTTGGTTACCCCGTTTAAAAAATGGTAATCCGGCCATTTGTGAAAAATCTTCTCGTATGGAGAAATATTATTAGAGACTGATGATGGCATGCGATTGATAAGATAAATGGTTGTGTCGAATGCAAAATGCCAGAACTTGTGGGGAACAGATGCATGAGCTAATAGCACCAAGCCAGTTTCAACAACATGACGATGGCAGTGTTCGATTTTACATTTTGCTCCTGGGTATGAGGACAAGGTAAACGATGCACGATGCCACATTTTTCAAAGAAGGATCTGAGTTTACGGTGTTCACCACCCCAATCTGTTTGAATTTGCTTAATTTTGGTGGAAAATTGGCGTTCAACCATAGCTTGGAATTGGAGAAAAATATTATAAACATCTGACTTGAGAGAAAAAGGAAAGAACCATAGAAACTTTGAATAATTGTCAAGAAAAATGACAAAGTAACGCTGACCATCCATTGAAAGCATTGAGGAGGGTCCCCATACATCACTAAAAATTAAATCTAATGGAGCATAACTAACAAACTGAGTTAAAGCAAAGACAATCGACAAGATTTCCCTAATTGACAGGCATGGCATATGGATGACATTTTATTCTTTGAACATGGCAGATTATTGGCGGTGATGATTTGACGAAGAACACGAAGGTGAGGATGACCAAGACGACGATGCCAACAAGACGAGTCCCCATGTTCGGAGAGATGAGCGGATGGAGACATGGAGACATGTGATGATGGAAATTTGTAGAGGCCCGACTCATTCTCCCCTCGAAGCAAAGTTTTCTTGGTGACCTGATCTTTGATAAGAAAGTGTGAGGAATAAAACTCAAAGAAGACACCATTGTCTTTGGTAAATTGATAAACAGAAAGTAAGGACTTAGTGATGGAAGGAACATGCAAGACATTAAATAACTTGAAGGGAGAGGATGAAGAGGGAAGAGTAGTGGAACCGATATGGGAGATGGTGAGTTCGTTACCATTGCCCACACAAAGATTATCATTGCCACGGTAATCATCGTGTCAGAAGATGTAGAGATAGTAACAGAAGAGAATAAATCAGAATGCATAAATTCATGGCTAAGCAAGAGACTGTGAAGTTCGGGGAAGGAAATTTGGTTCGGTTGAGCGGCAAGGTGGGTCACAAGATCACGGAAATCAGATTTTAGCCCCTTAAACACATAGAGGTTGAAATCTTGGAGAGAGACAGGACGACCCGCAGCCGCGAGTTCATCAGATAATTCTTTGGCCTTGTGCAAGAACTGGGTAACCAGCATGTCACCTTGTTTGATGTTCTGAAGGTGCATGTGAAGCTGTAAAATTCTGGTATTTGAATCTGATGCATGAGAAGCTTCAAGAGTGGTCCAAATTTCACGGGACGGGATCGTGTTAAGTCTGACGATTAGGGGAAAGAACTCTTCAGTTAAAGAGGCAATCAAAAAGCTCATGATGTACTGGTCTTGATTTTTCCATGTCACAAATTCGGGATTTGCACCCCCTGCTCGATTATAACTCGTGACGCACACTCGGTTAATCGGTTTCCGAATCAATTTTTCAAATTGCCGCCCATTTTCCTGAGCGCGTGAGACCTCTCCTCAAGTCCTCATTTACAAACCCACTAAAGTGCAAATTCATTTAAAGTAGATAGAAATTTTGTAACTTGTCAATGTGGGACTAGAGAAAAACACCATGGTTTACAAATACACACTAAAATTCCAACATAAATTTGTTGTGGCTAGCGATTATCGGATATTTCACTTGAAGAGAATGGGTTATTACATGTTTTAAATTAATTAAAATGTGATAATTTAAGCCAATATTGGGGGCAAAAGCCGCAAAAGTATATTTTTCAAGTTTTATACATATTGCTGATGATTTTTAAAAATTCACGACCGCGACACCCGATTCCCGTGACGTATCACCGATATATCCCGATACCGATATACTGCGACCGATACCGCCACGGTGACCGATACCACGATTTAAAACTATGATTAGGATCATCAAACTTACAGATTAGGATCATTATCTAATAAGAAGTGAGAACCATTGGCTAACAAGACGTAATGGGTTCAATTATCACCGATAAGACCCAGTTCTTTGCTTGATTATCTGAAGCTCCAAGCCCATCTCCGTTCTGGTAACTGTATTGGGACATTCGAGCAAGGTTAATAGCTATTTCAATAAATGGTTTCTCAAATGGAGAATCAACTATCACTTTGTTCATCTTCTTCCACGCCTTGTCAATTAATTTCCTTATGTGCTTTCGGACTTCTTGTTCCGAAAGTCCGATTTCGTTAACACAGGATTGAATTTGCGGAATCACATCTCTCTAACTCGGCCTAAGGCACAAAAAAATAAAATAAACCAGGGTGTCAAACTTATGGATTACTGAAATCGATAACTAGATTGTTTTCTCTTTCATTGTTTCCATTCCGTCTCTATATCTTTTTTTTTTTTTTTTTTGTGTTTTGAGAAACAATTTTTTTTTTTAAAACACACAATCTTCTTTTTGCTTTTAATTTATTTCATACGAAATTTGTTCTTGAATAATTGATGTTATAGGCTCGGCCTGTGGTGAATAGCCTTTCCTTGATGAGTCATTCGTCATTGGAGGAGTAGTCGTTATAGGCTCTACTTATGGTGAATATCACTCTATGACCTAAATAGTCAAATGATTAATTCTCACACCTGATATTTGGGTTTGTCACTTTCAATTCTAAAACTCAAAATTGTTAAGTCTTTGATTTGTGCCGACAATCACCTTGGCAAACATAATTTTTAGATCGATGTCACTTTGGGAGCTGCCCATCTCCATCTCAAAGACATCTCTTGTTAATTGGAATGTCGAATGCAACAACAACGCTTGCAATTCGGCTGACAAATTTTTGGGGAGCACAATTTCGACTGTTCGAATTGTTATTAATTCTTTCTATATCAGACTATGACAAAAGATGACAAAAATACAAGGAATACTATATTGTTGAAATAGAAACAAACAGAGCAAAGGTTCACAAGGTTAAAATTGAAAATGACGAAAGCGAAATACCTACTCAACTATGGACGTAGGGACGGAACCAAAATTTTACCTTAGTGGTGGTGAACGGGCATACTAAAATAAAAGGAATGATGGACTATATATGATTGTGAATATTTGTCAACTTTAGATAAAAATCAAAGTAGCATACTACAAACTATAACAAATTATGTTTCTCATATGAAAGTATCACAGCCCTTTTTTCTCTTCTTTTTGATCGGCAAAAGCATCACAGCCCTTGGACATTGCTTGACACGCTGCGTCCTTCATTTAAGTTGTTCGGTTTCTTCCAATTTTTTTAGTTGATCCGACGCGTTAATCCAAACTGAGTTCCTATCAAGGATAAAATTCGAAGTTTGATTTTTCTTAATTTAAACCTCGTGTTTCGTAATACTCACGATATCGTGATTTTTCAAGAATTTATAAAATCAGAATTCCAAGCAGTTGACTTATAATTCGCAGATCATCTTTGGAAAGTCTGCTGTGAATCTTGATCAGCCATTTCTGAGGATTGGAGGCACAAGCTTGTACGAGCACAGCGTACGAATTTTTGTGTGAATTGCGGTGGAAGGCCATGTTTTGATGAAGGAATCGATCGAATTGGCACGAAGAACAGATGGAGTGACATTTTTGCACCAATAAGTTTAATTTGTTGCAGAGTGATATGCAATGCTGACCCTATTAATTTATGGGCCAAGTACGATGGTTCCAGGGAGGCTGCATGCCCCCAATTAATGCAATGCTGACCCTATTAATTTATAGGCCAAGTACAAGGTCCAAGGGAGGCTGCGTGGCCCCAATTAATGCAATGCTGACCCTATTAATATATAAGGCCAAGTACCATGGTCCAAGCCTCCAAGGGAGGCTGCATGCCCCCAATTGATGCAAGAGAATAAATTTTTTACATTGATGGTATATAACCCACAATTTCCTCCAAATCATTAAAGTAACGCCACATCACCAAACAAGTACTAAACTTGCAAGAATTGGGCTCCCTTCCGGAAACCAAATAAGAACTTATTTTTTGTGTAATAAGAAGGCTTATTTCAGAAAATAAGAAGGTTGGTGCTTATTTTGAAAGAATTTGTATAGGTACCAACCAGCAGGGGAGGAAAATCGTACCGGCGGCCGTGTCGGTCGGTCTCCGGAGCCGGACGGCCGATCCGAGCCGTCCAAAAATTCTATAAAAAAAAAATGAGGGGGGCTTGTGCGAGAATCAACGGCATCCGAGATGTGTAGGGTGCTTGATCCAAGCACCCATTTTCCGTGTAGGGTGCTTGATCATATATACACGGAAAAGAGGTGCTCGGATCAAGCACCCTACACACCTCGGATGTCATTGATTCCCGCGAAGGCCCCCTCGGTTTTTTTTTTTAGGATTTTTGGATGGCTCAGATCGGCCGTCCAATGGCCGGAGATGGCCCGGCGCAGCCGCGGGTACGATTTACCTCCGCCAGCACCCATTATCATAGCAACAATCTTATTTTTTGTATAAGGCAACTTCAAGCACAAAAATCATGTGTTTACGCAAATAATTTTCCTATCACTATGGATCTTGTTTGATAGATTTCATTGAGATCTTTAATACGATGCAAAAAAAAAAAAAAATTTCCATTTACATTATTTTTTAGTTTGAAAATGTGAGGAACTTTTTGTTTGAGTTTTGTGAAATGACCCTTCTTATTTTTGAATGAAAAGTGGCAAAATAAGTACTTATTTTTTAAGTAGATTTCCGGAACGGAGCCTTAGGCCTTTTTGTTGCTTTTGGTTACCGGGGTTAACTTTGTAAGAGTTAACTATTGGGGACAAAGTTTGAACAATTACATAAAAACTCCATCATTACATAAAGAACCCTGGCCTTGTTCCAATTATCAGCCAACTTCAACTTTTTTCTTGCTCTATGCATGGAAACAAAATCAGTTGTCATCGAGTTTCCATTGCTCCATCAAGCAAGTATTTTATTCTTTTAGAATTTTTTCTTATTATTTCCTATACAATAACATACACTAGCGTTGTACTCTGTTCAATGTAAGGGACAAAAAAAATTACAATTGTGTTATTTTTGTTCTTGTGTATCGAATGGGTACAATGCTAGCTAGTAATATTTGTAAAATCAAGTATAAATAAACAATAATCACTCTATCCCTTATTTAGGGTCCAGTATTCCATTTTGGGCTGTTCTTTAATAAGTGTCTATTTTGTAAAGTTAGTAGATAAAAGTTGGTGCATTGTCTATTTTATCCCTAAAAGTAGATTCCATTTTGAAAAGTTATTGAGTAAAAGTATAATGATGATGGATAAATAAGAAAAATGGAGGAAAAAGTTGATGTGAAATGTATAATGATGATGTCTTTTTAATAAGTTGGAGTTACGAAGCATGACACTTAAAACAATGACGGATGGAGTATTTGATTCCCGATTACTCCAAATAGTCTCAAATCAGTTAACTTCATCATTATTGTATTGATATTTTGTTAGTGAATATTGATAATGTTAAATTTGTTTTTGCTAATGTCAAAATTAGTAGTGCATAGTAAAAGATTTGTTACAAATAGAAGAAAAATCAAGAGTCTAGAAAATAAGGATTAGAGGTTTGAAGGCTTTTTTGGTTCAAACACATTTGTATAGGATATTGATTGATTGATTAATTGAAGTGTATACACATAGTTCCATGCCTATGTTTAAAAATGGATTGGATATTCGAGAATTAACTTTATTTTTACTGCATTGCTCGTTCTTTATATAGGATTTGATGATAGAGGCAACATACACATCTTCGTTTTGATTTCTCTGGGATGAATTTTGATGACAACAAAGCTTGTTTTTAATTGAAATTGTTATGTGGATTATGAGATGTGACTCAATAACTCCTCCCTTTTAGAACTTTGGAATTGTATTTTTGTTATATTTGGGAGTAGAACCCAACGCATGATTTATGTTTAGCAGGGGTGCAAATCACATATATTTTCATATTGATAATACAAAAAAAATAAAATTATAAGTATATATTGCTACTTGCGAGATCTAAAGAAAAGATGATATTATGTATACGTGTGCAACCACGGTTTCATTTTATATTGAATTGTTAGTAATTTTTGCAATTGAATACTCAGTTTTAAAAAAACCTATTGAAGCACAATGGGCATACAAAAATTGAAGAGTCGGTGTGGAGACGAGTAGAATTCTTGATAATGAGAACAAGGGCCTTTATGTAATGATGGGATTTTTATGCAATTGTTCAAACTTTGCCTCCAAAAGTTAATTCTTTCAAAGTTAACCCCGGAAACCAAAAGCAACGAAAAGGTCTGCTTCTTGCCGGTTCAATACTTGTTTTTCTGATGTGGCGCTATTTTATTGATTTGGAGGAAATAAGAGATTTTACGTATAAGGAATTTATTCTCTTAATTCAATGCTGACCCTATTAATTTATAGGCCAAGTAGGATGGTCCAAGGGAGGCTGCATGCCCCCAATTAATGGTAAACTGATTTTGTAAATTTTTTTTCTTGAACGGGATTTTGTAATTAATGATCAAAATTTTACTTGGGTACGTTCAACGCAAACAATCAAGTCAATTTCGACCGTTGATTCCGAAAATTCCGATCGATAAGTTTTCCGGTAAAACTTGTGAGACGCAAGGCTTTTTGTATATCAGACAATGAAGTCCAACAATCACAAAAGGTATCGATTTGGTACCGGCAAGTGTACCATTTTTTTCTACTGAAACGGTACGTATCGGTACTAGTGTATATTTCGGTACCGTTTTTAATTGACCGTAACATATATTTTATACTTCCTCCTTCCCATATTCTTGGTCCTGTTTACTATTTGGAAGTTTTAAAAAAATTGGCTATATCTTTTAATTTTTAATATTTTTAATATCAAATATGAATCTTACTTGATAGACCTCAAATAATTTTACTAAAATTTTTTTTGGAAATTGTTAAAAAATTATAGATTATGAGATATAGACAATGTTTTGCATGGTAATGTGCATATAAATTAAATTGGGTCTTTAGGCCTGCCCTCTCTAATACTCTTTGGCTTTGATTATTGGGTATGGTTCCACAGCAAAACATGTATAAGGGGGGCCACTGTTTATGTGATATTATGAGAGTAACCACTTTGTGCATATTGCCAAAGGTTAGGTTTGCCTCCAATCCTCCCCCGCCCATACCCCCAATGATTAGAGGCAACATGGGTTCTATCTGTCTATGAGATATAGATAATTGTTTGAGTCACTCAAAAAAGTGAAACAAGACCAAGAAGATGGGATAGATGGACCCCGTTTGATAACAGTGATAGATGGATAGGATTCGTAAGGAGATGGGATTATGATTGGGATTCGTAAGGAGTTGGGATTAGTAATGAGAAAGGATTGATAATTAGTATGTTTGTTTGGGATGGGATTATTAATATCATGTTTGTTTGAGATGGGATTAGATGATGAGATTGGATTGGATTGATAGAAGAAATTGGTAATGAGAAGTGATTGGGTTCGGACTATGAATACTAAGTCCCACGGGATATTGCTAATACCCCCTAATCCCCGGGTTCGTTATCCCAACGGATTACGAATCCGAACCAATTTTGGAAACCAAACGCAGTATTGTTAATCCATTCAGCTTAATAATCCAATCCCAACTCCTAGGAGCTTTAACAAACGGGGTTAGTTTAAAGTATGTAAAAGAAAAATCCAAAAAACCTAAAAGTAGAGGTATAAATTAAATTATAGCTTCATTCGGATCCCTATGCACTCGCACTGTTTCGAAGAGCTACCGAAACGAATCTAGGCTCATCCAAAAAACCTGTTCTTCTTGAGAAAACACCCACTGTAGGACTTCTTAGGTAGTGTCCATGTGTCGGAGTTGTCTCTATGTATGACCTGTAAATTGCTACCATATCCCTTAGTACGATGTCTCATGTAGTGTTATTTACGTGGTACTCTAATTAAATCATTTATACGGTGACAAATTACTGAATAGGTTCTTTATCATTCACTTTTATTGGAAGACGAAGAGACAATAACTGAGTAACCCACAAAGTGTGCCCATCTAGGTGGTAATTCGAGAGTCCTCCATAATCGGCCTCATCTGGGTGGTTGATTCGAAGAGATTATTCCATGTTTGTGGGTAAACGTCACCACATCCTCCAGAGCCACACGATACTGCATTAGAAGGTAGGCCCAACTCTATATATGCTCTAGTATTGTGCAAGCTGACAGCTTTGTGTGGATCACATACTCGACAAGTTTTACAAAATGAACGATTTCGATCATTGTTGTGGGCCTGGGAGAGGTTCACAACGGTTCAAAATTAGACCGAACTGGAGGTTAAAAAAAACTGGACTGGATCGAATCTCAGACGTCCATCAATGTGTTATTGGGCAATGCCACAGAAACAATAAATATCTCGGTGCAAACTTTTGTTTACGTGCATTATTAATCACTCGAATTGAAAAGCAAATACTAATATGGCGGATTGATATATTTCTATTAAAGGACCCGAAGAAGTAAAGCCTTGTATAAGAATAACACTTGGCGTAGTTATTGCACTGAAATATTTTCTTTGAAATATCGTAGATATGAATAATGCAGAAAGTCCATGAAAGAAAGATTAGTATATATAGATTACTTAATGGGAAATGCCCCTCTTAAATTGTCAAGTTTCTTATTAAAACTTTTGTTGTACAATAAAAAGTACTCCATTCTTATTAGGCCCTTGATGATAATTAGTTGAAAAATTGATGATAACCCATTCTTAATAACATTAGGAAAAAAAATTGTAATATTCGGGTTCTATTGAGCTTTCGATACAGGTTGAGTACAGTCCCAGAGGCCACCTCAATTGTGAATTCAATTTCTCGATCTAATGGTGTCCTAGATAGATCTTCAGGAAAGACGTTCGAAAACTCCAAAACCACAAGAATATCAGAAAGTTTTAATTCCTCTGCCGGAGTAGATAGAAGTCGTGACATAATTAGTTCAATGATCGATCTCTCATAAAATCAATTGGTCTTTTTTTACGGCGGTCATGGAGAACGATATTGTGCTTCCAACAATCTCTCAGGCTAATATTGCTCCCGCGGTTCCAACTCATTTTTTATTTTTTTTTATAAGCAGTTCCAACTCATTGACCTCTCAGCTCTAATACTACAAGTTGTCCGATTAAGTTCCAACATCTCCCCAAAAATCAATTAATGTTAAAGGAGTACTCCACTTAATTCTTTTATGGTATTCGACATGCATCAGCCATCGTACAATTTCTATAGCAATCATAGAGACATTATTGTGTCTCTGTCAATTGGCCATCAGTGTAAATTACTAGTAGTCAATAGGAGTTAGATAGTTGTCAATTTAGAAAGCATGATTTGGTAAAAAGCAGGTCAGAAACGTAACCTAGATTGTGATGAGGGTGTACTTCTGTATTGTAGTTAGAGAGGATGAGAAAATGAGATTTTTTTTGGCTTCTTTCGGAGGTTTCCTAGCTTTCATTCTCGGCCATGGAAGCAAACCTTGAAAGCAACAAAATCAATGGGAACATAAACTAGTGGAAGGAGACCAGACAATGGGATTTGAATCATGTGATGAGTACGAAATCTTTTGTCTCCATTATCTTCTGGAAAGTTCTGATCATATGAGCTCTCCTTCGTTGTTACCCCACCAAAATCCAATGATAGGAAACCCAAGGTTGGCCGGTGGTTTTGGTCAAGGAGTTGGGGTTTGTTCCTTCTTAAAATTCGAATTTTTAATGCACGAATTTTTTTAACACCTCCCTCACATTGATTAGGTAGCATTTGCAAACATAAAAACACTCAATACAAATAAAATAAAATAAAATACACCTACTCGATTGAGTTTGGAATGTGGTGGATCTAATCAAAACTAGGGTGGCTATGTGGATGAAGACCAACCATGACCTCAAGTTATATGCGGTGGAGGATTTTAAGGAATACTTGGATGGAATTCATAAGTCTGAGATTTTAGTTTATTTTTTGTGGTGTTTCTCATCCCACTTTTTGCTTGATGTTTGTTTTTGTTTGTTCTCCTCCTTTTATTGAGAAATCTTGTTATTCCTTGATGTGCCCTTTCTAGCTTAATAAAATTTTGTTTGTCGAGAAAGAAAAAAAAAAAGTCCATATCTTCATATACTTGAAAGGAAACTATTAACAATATATATTCAACCATCCAAAACTAAGAAATTCTCAAAATTTAAAAGTCTTTAATTCAAAGCCCTTGAGACCTCATAAATTAACCACCATATATTATTCCCCGTGAATTCTTATACACAATCTCGCTCCTTCCCCTTGACTTCTTAAAATTTAATGTCTCGGTGACTATTAGGGCCCGATTGAATGCAAGATGAATTTTGAGGTGTCCCTGTTGCATTTTCTCATTAGATAGTTCTCCCTCTCTAACTTGTATGATAATTTTGAGGTGTTCCTAATTTGATTTATTATTACACAGCGGAATGGAGAATGGAGTTTTTAAAGTGGAAAATGTGCAATTTGTAGGATCAGTATCTTGTACTGGCAAGTTACTGTTGGAAAATTTTCAGAATTTATGAATGATAAATTTTCAGCAGTTTTTTGCTGAAAAATGCCTCATAAATAGAGGTTAATGTTGGCATTTGCACCTGCTATTCATTCTAGCAGTTTTGTATATTGATTCTCCCCTATTCGATCAAGGCTGAGAAATCAATTTCCCATATTCATTTTTTGGCTGTTACAGAGACTCCAGAGTTGTATATAATGGGCAGTCCATTCTTCATTCTGCACTAAAAATTCACCAACTCTGAGAGCTTTGAAATTCAATCTTTGTGTGCGAGAGAGACAGGCAGTAGTTAGTTCGCCAAGGTGGTCAACGGTGGTATTCCGATGGCTTGCGGTTTAGCCGAGCCATCCCTGGGAGGAAGTCACTAACGCAACCTACAGCACCCACGGTAGGTGGCGAATCTTTCTTAAGGAGACTGTGGTATCACACAGAACTCGGTTTCAATCCAAAAATTTTGTTTGTATCTCGTTCTCTATAATCTGTTTATTGCTTATGTAATTTGTAATTTATTCAATCATGTAATTGTATTACTATCAATGGAATTGTTTTCTGAAATTTTAAGTGATTGCCATATTTTTCCCAACAGTTACATTGTCGTATAACACATAAAAGAGACAAATTCCAACCTTTTATTCTTCTCTTTACCTCAAGAAACACTAGCTAACA
>BPLS01032200.1:0-11355 GCA_019656275.1 Rhododendron kiyosumense
GTTTACATCTTTATTTACTACCACTACATGAAATTGATTTTTACCGCTCCATCTTTTTATGAATGTATATAAATCCTTTTTTTTTTCCTTCTAAATTTACTCTGTTTTGAGAATTGGGCACCATGTAATTAAATTGGGATGCCAGACACAAATTTTAATCCATGTAATTAAAAAGACATTATTCTCCTACGTGAATAATTCTACACATCATTTTTTTTAATTAGAGAGATTTGATGTAAAACAAAGTTGGCTTTGATTAAACTAGCTTAACTTAATGCGATGTACATAAAAGGGATTTCATGCTCAAATAACTTCATGGAAACAGAAAGAATGAATTCATTCTGCGTGAGAAATTGTTGTGGGAGGGACGGTAGAGGATAGTTTGAGATGTGCGTAAGTTGGCTCGAGATATGCACTCTGCATTAACCGAAGAGCATCGTGGGATTGAGTGTGCTGCTGATCCACTTCTTCACAGAGAAACTTGAGAAATTCTCGATCTGTATGGAGAGCTATTCCTCCAGTGATCACCGATCAAACCTAGATCATCTTTGGAATAATACATTAAGGAAAATGCTCACCATTTTTCAGAAGCTAACCCACATTAACGGACAACTTGATTGCAAGAGCACCTATGGTAGGAACAGAATCAACAGCGCATGATCTTAAGGCGATTATGAATATGTTTAGATTCCAAAAGCAATTCCATTCTTGAGAAGAGAGGATTGATGAGGGTTAGTGACAATGTTGGGTCTCTATTTTGTAGGCGGATTTTGTAGAGACACACGTATAGCTGAAATAGGGATATTTAGAATCTCTTGGACCTCAGTTGGATGAAACCAATTGTCCATCCAGCATATCCTACATCGAAAATGTTACAATACATAAATGCTTTCCATGAAATTGTTCGTGAAAAAAAAATGAACAGTTTCATTCATAGACTATTCATGTATTGTAATATTTTCAATGTAGGATACCTTTTTCCAAGTGTAGGAGTCGGTTCTATATATCTAGGATTTCTCATTTAAGACTGTTATCAAAAGACAAGTTGAGATAGCCAAACTGATGGTCTTCCGAAATTGAGTAATTTACAACTATGTTATTGTTAATTAGCAAGGAAATGAAATTGTTGATGAAATATTATAAAATTAAATGGACTTTTTATCCTGCATGAGACCTATTTTTCTTGCCATTTTAGCCAATCTCTTTTTTTCATTTCAATTAAAAATTTCAACCATTTGGTCAAAAAATTATAATCTTGAATTTGTCTCGTTGATAGAAACTGGAAAAGTAAAAAAAAAAAATGTATATATATATATATATAAAGAAAATTTGAATATATTCCGAACAGACAAAAAAAAAGAAGAGAAATCACTTCTTTTTTTTTTGGTGCTATTTTAGCACCAATTTATTTATTTTTAATCTTTAGGGAACGTTTTTACCGTCTTGTGGAAAAAAAAATTTGTACTGTTACGTTGGGATCATCGAGACGGACTGAAAAAGTAATGCTCTGTACTTTTTTTTTACTAAAATATACTTACTTAACAAAAGTTCAGCAAAGACCAAAAAAAAAATAAAATACAAAACGCGCTAGTTTAGCCAAATAGCCCCTCAGTAGATAGTGAGACCTTGGGGCCAAATTGCAATGGTCTTGTAGCAAAACTTTAGGGAGTGTTTTTGGTAGTAAAAAATTTTTAGATTTTTATTTGTGGTTGAAAAGTTATTAGTAAATAAGTTATCAAAAAATGTCAAGTTGCTTTCGGTAGTGAATAAGTTACTAATGGATTTGTGAATAAAATTACTGTAGAAAAAAATTTTTGTTAACAAATTTTTTGTCAGTAAAAATAAAATGGTAAAATGCATTAAATTTTTTGTGATTTTTATTAGTAGAAACACCCCCTAAAGCGTGGTGAGAATATAGGGTTCGACTCCTATAAACAAAATGTTACCCATTGTAAGTAATCTACCACACTAACCACTAAACGCCATCACTGTGTCACAAAAAAAAAAACTGACCTAACAAGTGCTTCACACCCACGTATCGTGAAATGAAGATCTCTATTCCCTCTACGCAAAAGAAAAGGATTTGAATTTTCCTCGTTCCGCTTTTTTTAAAAACTTTCTTTTTCAAAAAGAGGGTAATTTCAAACTCAAATATAACGAAAATAAAAATTAATTTTTTAATTTTTTTTGCACCGTTTAAAAGATCTCAATTAGATCTATCAAACAAGATCCATATTTGTAGAAAAATTATTTGCGTAAATACGTAATTTTTGATCTTAAAATTTACCTTCTTTTTCAAAAATCAACTTTTTATAAAAGCGGAACACCCTTTATTAACTTAACCAGTAAGCGACTGTTCAGAAGTCTACTCGAGCCTAGCAAAGGTACACTTGACCTCACGTTGATTAAACGAACCTAACACAAATCGAGCTTAGACAAGCCCATAACGAGCCAGATAGATCCTGCTCGCTAACAGCTCGGTGCAAATAGCAAAAGCTCGTTTTTATTTGGAGACAGCGTCCCAGAAGATTTCATCATTTCTCAACAAATAAATACTACTCTGCAAGATCAATGGCCCGGACAAGAGCTTTAGCTTTTTCCTCGCACTCTCTCTGCACATCGCCAAGATCACTGTCAGCCACGAATGAAGACTTTGCAAGATCAATGGCCCGGGCAAGAGTTTTAGCTTTTTCCTTGCACTCTCTCTGCTCATCACCAAGATCGCTACCAGCCACAATACTGGCCTCAGCTTGGAGGTGTGTAACCCAATCACGCCGCTTGTTCACATCCTTACACGAGTATATTGTGTCGAGGCATACTCTAGTTGGGAATACAATTGTCCTCAATGCTAGGGCGATATCCAATTATCCATATCACTTGAGAAGGAAATGCCTCCAAATCCACCACTGTACCCCCGTCTCATGACTTCTAGCTCATAAATCAATTCTATGGCTTTCACCTGTCTTGCAGTAGAACAAACAATAAGGAACACATTAAATGGACTCCCTTAGGCCATGGCTAAAATTTACATAAACTGACTTGTATGTTTAAGAATCACGTGAATGGCAAAAACAAGAATTCCTTCAAAAGGCGTCATCATTGGAAAAAAAAAAGTATTTCAATTTGCATTGTGTTGAAGCAGGTTTTGGTTGCTTCAAGTTGCAGACAATCCAACCAATAATAGCCTCGCATCCAACCTACCTGGGGATGCATAATATAGATGAATCATTTTGACACTAGAATAAGTAGTAAAATAAATTGCATAAAATTGTCTACCCAGACTTGCCCACAAGGGCGACAACCCTGTTGAATGTGCTTCGTTCCACTTACCAATAGACCAAGTCCTACCAGCTAAAAAACAAGTCCGCAATTGGGAACTGTTTTTTTGTTCAAGAACGCAATAGTTAGGCCAAGCTGAGAAAAGGAATACAGTCCCGAAGCCCCACAATCTGGTGATAGTAGAACACGGTCCAGAAACTTGCACAGTGGTTCTAAAATAAAATACTCCCTCCACTTAAGTGCTAAAAATCGGCGCTTAGGCGCTAGGCGTGTCCTCCCTTTTCTCATATTGAGGGATTAGTCTACCACCAGTGGTAGCGGTGACGACTAGGCAATCAGGTACCCCGCCTAGGGGCTAAGGCGTTTGTCTACGCGTCGGGCCAATTAATCCACCGCTAGGTTGTATTAATTGGCTAGACAGGCTATGCTGGTAGGCAATGTGAATTTAAGAATTCAAAGGAAAGTGATCTACACACTCCCTATCTTGTTATCCACACTCCCTTTTTTGTTTAGTGTTGAAAGAGTATGTATTTTTTTTGCTAAAAGACAAAGACAAAAAAAGGAGTGTGAATAACATAAAAGGGAGTGTGCATATAAATCAAAAGCCCTAAATATCAAAACCCCAGGTGCACTAGATAGACAATTTCTGGTCTACCCATTTGGTTTGAACTTTGCATTATTAGTTGGGAAAATTAGCATAAGGATGGTAAAATAGTTTTCATTTAAGAGAAAGACGCTAGCAAGATAGTTTTCAGTGGAGGTCCTTCAACTTTTTGAGTTTTTTAGCCATAAGGCCAAAGCATGTTTAGGCACTTTCATAGGGTTTTAGGGTGTACTTTCCTATTATAAGGTTTTAGTGGTTTAGGCACTTTCATAAGGTACCCTAAGGTTTTAGAAAGTTTTATACATAGGGTACTCTAGGGTTTTATGCACTTTCATAGACACATTTGTCCTTATATTTGATTACAAAATGTGCTTGTCCTTGAGCTCAAAAAATATAAATATGATGGATTTATGGCTAAGTCTCCCTTATTACTTAGTGTTTTTGTTCTACTTATTTTGTTATATTTTCTCTCAAAACTAGGGGGTGATATTTTTAAAAAACCTAAAAATTGGAAAATCCACCTAAGGGTATCTCCAACGGCATAACCAAAACTTGCCACATCATCTTTGATTACCTATTTAAGGGGTTGATAATATTAACAATTTAAAGTGATTAATAATGTAAAATCCCACAATAGTGCATAATCAAAGACTTATTATTAGTAGAGAGATAGAGAGATTTAGAAATAAATGTAAATTGGTTGGTCCGTTGATAATGATGGGAGGAGAGTGTGGTCCATACAGTAATACTATTAAACACATGCATTATTACGAGCAAACGAGGGGAAGTGACATTTCAAACCTTTGGAACCCCACTAACTATTCCAACAAGCAGTGCAGCACGGAGAGCATCCCAGCTAGTTAAATGATCGAGCAACTCACCAGCGACCTGTTAAGTAAGGTATATGGGATGTTTAGACGCCTATTTTTTGACTTTTCATTTTCAGTTTTTTGGTTTTTGGAGAATTATGGTCAAAATGTGTTTTGGATATGATAGGTTTTGGATATGATAGGAGTGTTTAGGAGATATGTGTAGAATGTATTTTGGAATAGTAGTAGTATTTGAGAGATATATGATCAAAATGAGTTATGAGTTAGTTTTTTACCATTTTGTCCTTGATTATTTATTGTCGTATTAAAAGATGTATGAATAATGTTATTTATTTATTTATTTATATATTTTTTGGGGAATGTAATCTTTTGGCCTGGACCGTCGAATTCATCGATGGCGTGGAGTCATGGACGGCATCCTCAGGTTCATGAGCAGTTTGGAGAATAATGTTCTCTCTCCCTTGTGTTTGGGGAATAATGTTCTCTCTCCTCTGTTTTCTCTGTATTGTGAAAGTAATGGAAGTAATTACCCAACTCAATGAAAGTTTTTTTAATGTACCCAAAATTCAAAAATCCCAAAAGCCAAAAAGGACCTCCTGGCCTCATTCTCACTTTTTGCTCCCTTTGTCAAAATTTGGGAATGGCTTTTGTAAAATGGGTTTTGAGAATGGAGTAGCCAAACAACCAAAATACAACAATGGGAATGGGAAAATGCAAAAATGTACCTCCCAAATACCCCCATAGATTGTCACAAAATGCATTCTATTCTGAACAATACAAGAAGGCACAAGCTAATGCATTTCTCTTAACATTCATTACTGTTTTGAAATAATTTATAACCTCTGGTAAATGTGTATGCATGTTTTGTACGGTTTCAGTTCCTTTAATTTCCATCCCTCTTAGAGAAAAAAATTTGTTTGGTGTCATTGATGAGGAGTTTTATGTGAAATGAGGAACATGATTAAGTTTGACAGGAGTGACTCACTTTGTTAACACATCGTGAATCAGTTACCGTGGAGCTAATGTGCATGACATGGGAATAACATTCAACATTCACAGAACCAGGTTTGGAGGTTATGGCATTTTACTCTAAGAATCATTTTAACTGACCCCAATTGATTGGAACATAAAGCTCCATTTGGTTTGATTTACACTAAAAAAGCAGGCGGAAATTAGAGAACTCTTATATACAACAAAAATTGGGTTATTAATGTTGCCTTGTTCGAGTAAATAAACTGATAAAAGAAAATTGATCACTCAACAATCCTTTGATTGTTCTACTTATTTACCTTCTTCACACGAGTAAGAATTTCTGGACTCGAAGCAACCAAAATACACCCTCTAGCCTGACTTATCAGAATTGTTAAAAGAATTGTCAGACTAGAACAGTGAAATAAACTTACCAAAGTTTAAGTGAAGAAGAGACAGACCAGCAAAAAAGTCATATATGGACTTGGATTAACAATTCTCAATGCCCTGTAAACCTCAAAAGGGTCTGCAAAAGTCCGCCGTTCAAGTCGCTGACTTAATACAAACTGAAAAATATCACCAGCCAATATATGTTCTTTAGCTAGCAACACTGCCTCCTTGTATGCTTCACTCGTCATGGTTGATTTCTTCAAGGATGGGCCAAAACAGTTCGACCTGATCCAATTGAACCCGCACCTAGCCTTGGGCTGCAATTGACAATTCAATAAAATACTGGAGTAAATGACATATCAACATAAAAATGTTTACTTAAGTATAAATAACACATAGAATGGTATGACCATAAAGCATAAAAGTGCAATTACTCACAGAACCATATCATCATGTATTCTAGAGACTGATGAGTTCAACCGGTTCATCCCATCATTAAATGCCTCCTCAACAGAAGAAAATTGATCTAATCGCACCAGTGTATGACAAATGCAAGTAAACCGAAGTTCAATACTCTAAAGAGAAAAGCACCAAATTTGAAATTACATCAACATTTGAAGCTACAACTAGCCAATTTCACATTAAATAATATACATGGATAAGAAGGAAAAACCACGATTCAATTCATGACATGTGCTTTATGTTCCACATATTTAAAACAGTTAAAGCATAGAGCATTGCCAGCTGATTAGGCAAAACCCCATTTTTAGCTATTTTAGCTAGGCAAATGCACAAACCCCCCCAACAGCCTAGCTAAAGGGCTAGTCATTTTGACATTGTGAAGTAGCTAGCCATGTTTTGCAAGCTTAATGTTTTTGTTGTACTCTCTCTCTCTCTCTCTCTCTCTCGTGTGGAAGGAAATTTAAAAAAAAAAAGGATATTTTAATGGAAATTAGCTAAAAAAAGGATATTTAAAAGGATATTTTGTTTTCTTTTTTTTTTTTATCCGAGGGTCAATAGCGATTGCATCCAACGGCCACAATAGGGCTCCCTTTTCATTTTCCGTTTTTTTTTTTATATCAGCATAAGAGTCATCATCAGGCCGGGCAGCCAAGTCACTATTCAAGCCCGCCCACGGGCCGGGTCGATCGGGCTTTTTCTTTTTTAGGGCTGGGCGGGAAAAAGAAAATTCACATACCCTTGTGAATTTGTTTAAAACACTATCCACGACTGTAAATTTACAAATTCACATACCCCTGTGAATTTGTTTAAAACACCACCCACGGCTGTAAATTCACAAATTCACATACCCCTATGAATATGTAATATGGATCTTATTTGATAAATTTTAATTAATTTTGTTATACAAAGTTTTCAAAATTATGAAAAATATTATAAGTTGAAAGATATTGTTAATCTAAAAATATCATGAATATAAAAAATTGTCAAATTAATTAGGAAGCAAGATACTTTTTAGAGGTAAAATAAAAAGTTTGGCATGTTTTAATGATTATTTTTAGAAAATGAACACTTATTTTAGGACATTCCAAAATAAAAACTTGGACACTTAAAAACTTGGGGATGTGCTTGTATTATTTTATCTGGGCTTCTAGGCCTTCTGGTGTACTGGGCTGTGTCCCTATGAGGTTGGGGTTGTCCCATTTGTCCAACTTTTTGTTGGATTCCCCTTCCCTTTTCCTTAATAAAATGTTACTTTTGCCTATCCAAAAAAAAGTATGTTTGTTTGTTAAATTACTCCGATTGTTGCTCCATCAACTCAAATCCACGACCTCATCCTTAGGACTCAAATCCACGACCTCATCCTTAGGACTCAAACAGAGAAAGATCGTTGAGCCAAAGTCCAACGTTTAATCTGGTTTAGGGGGCATTTCCACTAACCAAAAAGTTGTAGACCACAATTTTTTTTGTTTTGTTTTTATTCGAATTTTTCTCCAAGTTTGTTAGTTTTGTGAAAAACTTTTATGTATTATTCATTCGTTTCAACAAGAGGGATCAATCAAATAAAAAATTATGACTTTTACACAATTAGTTTTAGAAATATTCAAGAAAAGGCCCAAAAAGCCGATTTTTCCTGAATATTTTCAAAAATAATTGTGTAAAAGTCATATTATTTTACTTGTTCAATTCCTCTCGTCGAGACGAATTATCTCTATTATAAAACAGAAGGGTGTGGGGACAAGTTGTTGCAACGGCTTAGATTCATTTGATCCAAATGCTATAGTACATCCTCCAATTTTCTGGTTAAGTGCCCATAATTTTCACCTAAATCACACAAATGCCATCCCTTCCAACAGGGATGCATAGTACCGCAGGCACGGGCTAACACTAGTCTATATAATAAAACACAAGGGTGTGGGGACAAGTTGTTGGAACGACTCAGATTCATTTGATCCAAAGGCTGTAGTGCATCCTCTCACTTTCCGGTTAAGAGCCCATGGTTTTTACTTAAATCACACAACTGCCATCCCTTTTCACGTTTTTTTTTATTCTCATCCCCTTTTCGTTTTCTTCTGTTCAGAGAGAGAGAGAGAGAGAGAGAGAGAGAGAGAGAGAGAGAGAGAGAGGAAAAATGAGGGAATCGAAATTCAAAAATTTACAACTCTCTCTCTCTCTCTCTGTGTGGAGGAACTCTGAAGACCTTGCTTCCTTTTTACGAAATCTGAAAGACCTTTCCTCCCCTACGGGTTGATTACGGCATGGGCTCCTTCTTTCGGGGAAGAGGCTGAGTTGAAGACTGTCGAGCACCGAAATTGTCCACCGTCAAAATCCACCCGATGAACTGCCGAGCACCGGGACCGTTCAAACCCCTCGGGACTGTCTCCCCTTTTCCTACTATTCGGGTTAGTAGACTTACTCCATAACAGTCCTCGACAAAATGAGGGTCGGACAATGAAATCTACTCCCTTTTCCCAATCTCAGTGGGAGTTCTAATCTATTAAAAAATGTTCAATGTGTTCTAGCCAAGTAGATTAATTAGTGCATGTACCGGATAAGGAATGGTAATGTAATATATTGAGAGGTATTTTTTGTTATTCACCATGTGTTTGTTAAAATACATGTGGCAAAATTCGTACCTCTCTTCTATTTTGTAGAGACTTTGTGGTTTATATTTATGAGTTTTCTTGTCTCTGTAGAGACTTTGTGGTTTATAGTAAGTAGAGGGCACACTCCTCCTACTATCGATTGAAATACATATAGTGAAGTAGAGGTTTTTTGCAGTTTTTTTTTCCCTTTTTTAATGGCTTTATGCAGAATTTCGTAGAACTGTGCACTTCCTCAAGATTTGGTAGAGATGTTCAATTTATTTTGGTTATGTTCTTATCTAGAGTTTTCCATAGGCATTCTCTTTCGTTTTTATTTTGGAATGTGTGACATAGTAATTGGTTTAGTTTCACGTCAGATTATGCGATGAGCTTTTAAGCTCAAGTAAGAAGAGAAGTTTTGTCTTCCTTTTTTTTTTCTTTTGTTCCTTTTTCTTTGGCTAAACTAATCAAATTCAGTTTTTAAGATTGTGGTTCGAATAGCATGAGAATTATAAAATGAAAAAAAAAAAAGAATTTTGGCAACTACAACATGAATTAGTTTGAATAGCATGGCAACTAATTTTTGTTTTTTTTCCCTATTGCTATTGCTATAGCTGTGTTTTTGTTTTTTCATAAGTTATAAAAATTTGGTGTACACTTTTCAAGCCAAGTGTGAAAAAAAGATTGGAAAGGGTTTTGGAGGGTTTCTCTCATAGGTTTGAAAAATCTGGTAGGTCCTTATCGATTTGCATTTAGTTTTTTCCCTACATATGGAAAAGTGAGATGGCAGAATCTATGCGATTGACTATATTCAAGAACCAATTTTAAAGAGATTGAATTTGTTACTTCACTATATCTACAAAGAGTGAATTTGTCAGGGTGTTGTGAAGATCTTTGATACTGATTGTATACATTTTTGCTCTATGCTGAGTGTATTTCTACTGCTAATTTGCTTCTATGTGATATGATGGCGTCTCTACCCACATTCGACGGAATCCCATCTCTATTGAAAATATGCTTATGTTTGTTGTTGCTGTTTGCTGGGATTGCATAAGCAAATTGATAGTTTTTTGTAGCTAGCTAAAAAGTTTAGTTGGGGAGTGCCGTAAGGACGAGTAATTCTCTTTCGTGCCACTAAGAAGAGAATCATATACTACACACTAATTAATCGATTTAGTGTTTGAGCTACTAGCTAACAAGTGCGGTAGACACGGATAATTCCAACCGGGGTGCGTAGTGCCGTAGGCACGGATAAGAACTAGTATTTAATAATATATGAATGTTTGAAGTAAAACTAACAAACCCAAAAAAAATTTGAATAAGAACAAAAATCAATAAAGAATGAAACTTTCTAGTTGGCGGAAACACCTCCTCAGTTCAACTTGAATGACAAAAAAAAAAAACAATTGTTTACCATAAAAAAAGAATGACAACAAAAAAAGAGAGTAGAATATTTTTTTTTGAATTAAAAAGGAAGAAATATTGGTGATATTCACAAATGAATTAGGAACGTGTCATGTTCGAATTGGAGTACTTTTAGTTTTAAAGTTAACCTCTGTTGAAACTTCCCTTTCAACTTCGGACAAGGACACTGCTTTTTCCCAATTAGGAGTATTTTCTTCAGGAAGAGAAGAACAACTACCACCCCTGTTCCTCAATTTCATCCTCCAACCAATTCTCTGTCCAGAATCTCAATAAAACCAAGATATCGATCAAACCCACCTCGATTCAATCCATATGTAAGCAATATATTGCCTCAATTGCACTAATATTACTCGTTTTCGTTGAAAAGAATGGATTTTTTCAGGTCTCAAGACGAAGAAATCGCTCTGAATGCAATCAAGCACGCCGTGAAGGCTCTTCGGAAGCGGCACTTGCTCGAAGAGAGCGCTCATGCCCCAGCTCTCATCGCTCTCTACAAGCCTCTGGCTTATCAGGTGCTCCCTCCCCCCTCTGTATGTATATATAAATATATACTCCCTCGTCCCGTAATTTTAGTCCATCTTTCGATTTTAAGATGTCCCAGAATACATGTCCACTTTAAAATGTCAAAGCCGAAATCTTTGTAGCTGTCCAGAAATATGTTTCACTAGTGGGTTTGAACACTTTGAAAGGCTGAAATAGAGGGACAACTTTGGCAGTAAGTACATTTGATTTGACTTTAAAAAAGGACCAAAATTATGGGACGGAGGAGGGTACGAGTGTATCTAATATTGAGGTAATTTAGACCCAACGAATC
>BPLS01032202.1:0-16955 GCA_019656275.1 Rhododendron kiyosumense
TAGCCTTATTGCTTGGTGCCTTTTGTGCTTCATCGCGTCGGTTGGTTGTTGTCGTATTACAATCCTATGGCTACGCTCCAACAGTACCAAACTCGAAGAATCCATCGCACAATCAGGCGCCACATCTCATTTTTTAGTTCACATGGCATGGGCTTTCATAATGATCCTGCTTTTCGTCAGAGAAGATCTTTTTTCCACTGTGCTTCTTTCTGCCATGTCCACGACGCTTGTGTCTGCGTTTAAGTTGATCGCAACTCCCTATGATGAATGGTGGGTCTCATCGTGCTTGATGGTTCAATCTCTTGGTGTTCCATGTATTTTCTTTGTTGCAGGCGATTACTTGCTGGCAATTGTTGCCATCTCCGTTCTGCCACCGGTATTGCTTGCCCTGGTGAGTGAGATTTTTCTCTAATCACTTCGTTAACAGCCCTCTCAAAGAATTAGTCACATTTTGTAACAACAACACTCAGCCCCGGCTTTGGTTTTACTAAAGTGAGGAACTAGTAATGATTTGTAAAATTGTTCTTTGTGGTTCTTTTTTTTCATGTTGAATTGTACAATTGTCTAATCCTTTCTGCTCTTTTTTTTGTACTGGACTCCCCTTCTAATCTTTAGTTTTCTTCTGTAATTTGCTGCAGCTAATTACGCAGGATGATACACTCTATTGGCAAAAAGATCATGAATTCCCGGACCTCTCTGATTTGCCAGATGAACTTGAGATGGTGTAGAGTGGACAAATGTTATCCCGTTCATGTTTGGTAGTATAGTACTATTTTCCACTGAGTTCACAGATTTGTACAAGGGACAAGATGCACTCAGTACTTCGATCACGGGTTATTTTGTTTCGTATTTGGTATATTAAATCCTCTTCTGTTTTTTAATCCATCACTTTATATATCTTTGATTGTGCACATTTAATTATTCGGAACAACTATTTATCAAAAAAAGTTGCGAAACAAATGTGTAAGGGTATCTCCAATACACCCAATGGTAAGAAAAGGATAATGTTCATTCTTCTTAATGTCCCGATGCACCCGCAGATGAGCTTTCAAATCTTTCGCAACTCTGAGTCTTGTACCTTATCTTCTCTCTCTCTCTGAAAGAACTTAAAAAGGATTTGTTGCTAGTCTTGAGTCGTTAAAGAGAATTTTTGGAATTAGTTTCGAAAGAGTTTTGAGTTGATATGTAATGCTAATGCTAATTTCAATAGATCTAAGTGAGGGCTTGTGCATCGGACATATCGGTTACATTTGTTTCCGGACTTTTTTTTTTTTTTTTGAAAAAGTCACTTTCATTTCATCACCCAAGGGGAAAGATTTCATCACAAATACAAGGAGAGAACCAAAACTACTAAATCGAGACACGAGTTACTGCTTAAAGCACAAAGGCTACAGACTCTAGGACACCCTGCCGAAGCAAACCTACACTATGTGCTGGTATGAAAGACCCGTCAGCGACTCAGAAGTAGAGACTCCAAAGAACCCCAGCTCAAACCTCGAACAATAAGCACAAGGATGAAATCGACAACCTACCAAAAAAACAAAAAGAAAACAGAAAAGAAAAAAACTGAACAGCCTCCAAGCCATTGAGTTACTGCCCTGAATTGACTCGCTGAGTCGCCCCACTGAGTCGGGGCAAAGAGTAACAAAACAGATATGGGGGCTGTCCGGCTTCTCCCCGGAAAGAAACCAAGCTCCATCGCCGGCCGCCTGCGAAATCCGGAGCCTTATTGCGTCGGGGGGGCCCAAACCATCCACCATCATCTCCTTGACAGCCCAAAACAAAAACCCTTACCAGAAGAGTGAAACGGCTGGTGTTCGCTGGAGGAAGAGGTGGCGGATGGGGCGAGTTCTCGTAGGGCAATGGAAAGGCCGGCAGTGGAGATGAAGGTCAATGGTGGGTAGGGAGGGGACAGGCGAGGGTGGGGCACGGGGGCGGCAGCCCCACCCCCAAAACACAACACCAAGCCGGAACCTAGAAAAAGGAACGGGGGCTGAGAACAGGTGGTGGGGTGGATGAGGGGGGAGAGAGGAGGCGCAGAGGATAGAGCGGTGGAAAAGGCGGCTAAAAGAAACCTAACCCTAGGGAGGGTAGAAGAGGAGACCAAGAGGCTCCTAGAGAGAGAGAGACCAGCGGCTCATCTTTTGTTTCCGGACTTATGCACGAATGTTGTGTACACGTACAGACTTTCTGCAATCATAATGGTGAGGGAAAACTCAACACATCAATGCACACTCGATTGAAGATAAACAAGATTTAACAAACTATAAACAGCCGCATATAAATTAGACTCAGAAAAGCAAATGAATCCTGTTGATCACTACTTGCAAGGGGTGAATTTGCAACTGACTTTCCCATATTTAGCATTAGCCTTCATGAAGTGCAAAGCCATATGGAGAACGTGGCGTGTGGATCCCATCAGGGCCCAATTCGTGTCTTGGATCACACCGAGGGGATGAAACGGGAAACACTGTTATAAGAGTTGAGTAGTGCAATTGTGGCTTCTTCGCCCCTGCCTTGAAGCCCTTTCCATAGTGACATGTCTGTCCCATATCTCTGGGCCGCAATCAGTCCGAAAATAACAGCTACTTTCATGTCCGGGCTCACTGCCTTCCAGTAGCATTTGTACTCTGGCATACATTCAAAAAGAAGCACAACTCAATAATCTCTAAAGTAGTCATAGTGTTGCATCGCTGTTCATAAAAATGGGCATGAGATTCTGTCTCAAAATTTTGTCCAAAACTTCCATGCTTTGCGATTTGAGTTTCAGGGTTTTTCCCACATTGTGTAGCTCGAGAACATTGAAACAGAAGATAAATATCTAGACGACCAGATGAATCAGGTAAAGCAACATATGGTTAACAAAATAGGTCCATCCAGTGAACTTGGGGAAAGTCAATGCATGTTAGATTTCACAAACAAAAGGAATATATCTGAGCGCCAACTACAAAAGCTAGTAACTTTGACCAGCCACTGCCCCGCACCCTTGCCCACTGCCCGAAACCTAGGCATAACAACCATTCAAGTCAGGGGTGCCCTCAAACCTCATGGCATAGCTTCCAAACCAATTTGTAGTCTCTTCTTCCATTGCTGCCAGCATAGTTTCCAAAGCAATTTATCAGTGTGACCACAATTTACTTGCCGATATAGCCTTATTATAATTTTCTTGTCAATTGTTTTGCGTGGGGCACTCATCAATTCTAATGTGTGCATAACCCAAAGGGTGGCTCGACTAGTAAAACAACTCTGACTTTCTTTTCAAGGAGTCCATTTGGAACGACAGAAACTGCTGAAGAGGGAGGTAAAGGAAAATGTCACTTTTGAATTGATGAATCCCAAGATTTACCAGAAAAGCAACTTGAAAATGTCCTCCAAGGGGGGTGGCTATTCGGGGCAAGAAGTCATCCTGTAGCATTAAAGGAACTACTGTTGAACTTTAACTAAACATTGTAGGCACTAACAGCAAAAACAAAGAAAATTAGGACAAAAGAAAACAATCAAAGGCCACAGTTAGGTCTATCAAGAAAACATGTCAAGTAAATTTGTATATGCAATGAGAATGCCTCACTGTGCTCAGCTAAGGCCACATACATGTGCTTCTTATTCTCAGTCAAAATAAGGCGTTAAAGCAAAACAATAAATCTCTTCTGAAAAGAAGGGGAAATGAAATGGAAAGGAATCTCTGCTGAACATGATTCAAATCGTTAGTTATTCTTAAATTATTTTTTATGTATTTTTGGAAAAAATTAGTACAATCCGATATCGATAAGGATTATTTCAGAATTCGTAGGACGCCCTCAAATTCTGAAACAGCCCTTAACGATATTGGAATGAACTAAGGCCTCGTTCCGTTTTTTTCAAAACCTAACTTTTTCAAACTCAAATATAAGTTGCAGGGTTGCTGGCCAATTGTTGCGACGTCATTTGACAGACTTCGCATGTTCAAAATGCGAAGCCCTAATCAAACCTGCGTGGTGTCGTTTGGAAGAAAACAACGCGTCTCTGAAACGCGAGTTTGAACTGTCTTATCAATCCCGCTGCGCGTTTTTATGTACACTTCTCCACGTTTGTTAACGAATGATCCGGAGTGGCACAATCTATTTTCATAAAAATATATTTGCTTTTACAATCTTAGATAATGTATGAATCAGAAATCAATTGCTAAGTGTTTTATGCCTTATTTGGAACTTTTTTGAAAAATATTTTTCAAAAGAGGAATATGTTGGAATCCATTGCTCTTGGTAAACTAATAGTGACACAATTATGGCTTGATAGTTGTGGCCAAGCAAGCTGTTTTATCAATTACAAGAATTAGAACCTGAAGGATGCCAAAAAGGAAAAGGGAATTAGCAAAAATTTAGAAAGCTACGTGAAGCGTTGACGTCATTGACTCACTCAATTTCCTTTACAGGTCCAGCTTTCCGTGGGGTATTGAGTTTTTTGCTGCCATATCTAGTCATCCTACATGAATTTGATCTGTTGTCAGTAATTAGAAAACCCGTCTGAATATAATACTCATCTGCCTCTAGATCTGACCGTATACTCAAAATTTTGACTGGCAATGACGCCAATGAGGATCAAAGTAAGATGCTAATTTCGTCAAGTTAGATTTTGATACTGAATGAATTTGCAAGACTACTATAAACAGTCCAAAAGTTATGGTTTATGGATTGATGTTACACTGTCAAAAAGGAACTCTGAATGAAGTGTTCAACTATACTACCTGTGGATTTGATAGTATAGTGTACCCCATGTGTCTTCATACTTGCTGACTCCATGGATGAGTTACATTTTATGAAGTTTTGAATTTTTCTGATACTCTCAGGTAGTTGGCCAAGTACAGGAAGCTGGAGTGGTGAATGAAATGGTCCCAGAAGATATGTCTTAATTCTTTCTTGTAAATAGGACTATCAACTTCGTGCACCATTCCTTCATAATGGTAGATATTCTTCCTCCATATATCCTTTATTTCACATAATCATGACCATTTAAATCATGATAGCAATCAATGATTCAATATGGATATACTCCTATATGAATGCAGGAGCAGCAATTTACAATCCTGTTTATCAAGAAACTAGAGTTTGAGAGGTTAGCAAATCGATACAACATTGTTTTGTTACTTTCTTTCCTCCTTTAGCAACAAACCTTATATTGCTAGAAAATGATAGGATATCAGCAAATAAGAATAGGAGAGACGGGACCATTCCTTGTTATGCCTGGGAAAATTTTTCATAAGTCCACTATAGCACTTTCCAAACCCATCTAGTCCACTTCTAAATTCTGTAACCTCCTACGTCCACTAACTTATTAGTAAAGATATAATAACCCTGATTAGTCTAATATACCGCTGCTTTCAAAAAAAAAAAAAAAATTTGCCCCGTTTTTTTCTCCATCTCCGTATTTTCCTCCATGTCAAACATATCCATTTACTCCCATTACAAAACCCATCCACCCCCCCCCCCAATTTCCAAAATGAACCAGACAGAGAGGAAAAAACAAGCCATTGACCCAACGAACCAGACTGAGAGTCCTCCTTTGTCGTCGTCGGGCTTCTTCGTTGCCGGCCCTTCTTCGTCATCGTCGGCCCTCCTTCGTCGTTGGCCTTCTTCATCAGTCGCAATCGTTCACCAACGATCGCACCCGTTCACCCACGTTCGTCTCCGTCGCGCTAGTCGCCTTTGATTCGCCCTCGTTTCAATCGGACGCCAGTCTTCGCCTTCGTCAGATCTAGTCGCCTTCGTTTCTCCATCGTCTTCATCAGATCTTCTTGTTGTTGTTCTTGGGGTCGGTGTGAGCAGCGCCGTTCTTCAAACTATGTCTCTGCCATTTTTCTAGCAGATTTTAAGAACCATGAATCTAAATTTTCCAGGCTGTTCTCTAGTAGGTATCATTTTTTGTTTTTTATTTGCTTAATCATTGTTTACTTGTTATGGGTTAATTACTACTCCTTGAAGATTCCTTCTCTTTTTTGTTGTGTGGGTTTTTTTATTTTTATAATGGGCTTCTCATTATTTTGCAATTGGAAGAAGGTAGAAGTTGACCACTGAACTCTTGGGGAGGTTTCCAGAGATTAAACAGATGGTGGAAATGGATTATTTTTTAGAACAACCTTAATCTTTCTGTTGTATGATAATTAGTAAATTCCACTTTTGGGTTTTCTTCTTTTCTGATCATTCTTAAATGGGTCTCATTTGATGGTCAGAAAAAAAGGAAATTTGATCTTAATTTCATGTTATATGTGTGCTTATGTCAATGTTGGTTAAGTTAGGGATTCAATGGTATGGTTGAATTAAGTTAGGGATTCAATGTGCGTATATCATGTTATTGATAGTATATATGGTTATATCAATGTTGGTTATATACAAATTTTGTTAAAGACTGTGAATGTAAACTGGTATACATGCTCTTATAACTGTTAGTTTTTCGGCAAGGAGAATGGAGAATATGGAAAGCTGGGAGATTAGTTATGTTCTATATTTCCCTTGAACATGCTTTGCACCAGTAGTTAGGGCTTCTGAAAGCAATTTTTTGATGTATAGTAAACCAACAAGGATTTGGTGATTCATGGCTGGGCAAAGTAGTACTAGTTGTATTTGGTGATTCATATAATCTTGTATCGTGGCTAATCTATGTGTTTCGATTTCTTCCGAGCAGCCCATTATAATGGTTACATAAGTGTTCAATTTTTTGGTTATATACAAAATTGATAGTATATATGGGTTGGTTATTTACGAATGTTGTTAAAGACTGCGAATGTAAACTGTGTGTGAATAGATGGTATATAACCAATTTTTTGGTTATATAGAAAATTGATAGTATATATGGTTATATCAATTTTAACTTCTTGTTTTTTTTGATAGTATATATGGTTATATCAATGTTGATTATATACTAATTTTGTTAAAGGCTGCAAATGTAAACTGTGTGTGAATAGACTTGTTATTATTTGTGCAGTTATTCAAGGGGTGAAGAGTATTAAGTTACCTGTGAAGTGCGACGGGGACGAAGGGAAAGAAGTTACAAGATCTCTTTTTTTTTTAGAGTTAAAAAGGACAAAATCTCATGTATAACGTTATAGGTTATATGTTTATTTTTTGTCACATGTATTACATTTTGTTATGTGTATTATTGTTACTAGAAGTAAGTCATTGAGGCCACTGCGCGGACCAATTCAATAAAGTGAAAATATATTGTTATATGGGAGTTTTTGTGCAGCAAAACTCAAAAAAAAAAATCAACAAAGCAGTCGAGATCAAGATGAAATCATGCCAACATAGCTAACACATATGATCATTTATCAACTTTTAGACTCAGTTACATACCAATAACATTCACATAGAATCTATAAAAAAAAATTGGCCTATGAAGTGGACTTTGCCATCGAGATCAAGAAGTGGACTTTGTCGTCATCGCCTTCTTCACAGAAGGGCATAAACTGTGATGAACGAGTATATAACGTTATATATGTACAATAACGTTATATACTGTGTATCAAAAAACCAGAATCTTTTGTTGCTCTATTCCAACGTAACTACCGGGATTTCAAAAGTAGAACGGATAATGGGGGATAATGGGCTAAAAGTATGGGATTTGAATGGAAAGGGTAATTTTGTCAGGTACTATTTCCCTTTTTGAATGCAGTGGACTTTATGCCTTATCAAATACATATTAGTGGACCTAGTGGGTTAGAAACTTGATCAGTAGACCTAGTGAGTTAGAAACATGCTATAGTGGACCCTAGGCCAATTTTTTATATTAGATTCCATGTGAAGTTTTGACGTTATCAATTTCCAATTGCAAGTCCAGTTTTCGATGGGTATTAGGTTGTTTGCTGATGTATCTAGTCATCCTACACGGAATAGGTCTGTTGTCAGTAATTATAAAACTGATGATAATACAAATACAATTTCATCTGTCTATAAATCTGACCATATAATCAATGTTTGGACTGGCAATGAAGCCAATGAGGATTGAAGTAAAATGCTAATTGGGTCCATTTAGATTTTTATCTGGTTCAGTTATTGAAACTGATTTGCAAGCCTAATTCTGTTTTAGTAGATTCTTTTCCACTAGTAACAGTCCAAAAGTTGTCATTTATGGAAGATAATTTTACGCTATCAAACTCTGAATTATGTGTTCAACTATTCTACTGTGGATTTCTTTGTATAATGATGCTAGTACTCCTGAATATAGTATGTGAGAGAGAGAGAAAGCGTTTGCCACCTCTAAATTCAAATCCGCCTAAATTCGCCCGTTTGCCATCTCGAAATTCAACCAATATAAAAAATAAACCCATCATAGGGAAGAAAACCTCCTAGTAAGTTACAAGAGTCTTGACGAACTTAATTAGCCCCAATTGATCGTTGAAGAAGATACTCTTATTCTTATACATATCTTTTTTAGGATAAATTCCATCATGATCCTAAATAGAGCTCTCACGTGAGTTTTCGTCTTATCCCTCACTTACATAAGGATTAACACTTCTACACCCCAAGTTGAACTGGAGTTAACAACATGAGCCATGCTACTTGTACCGACGGGCACGCAGGGTCCACTCCAGATCCTGCACGAATGATCCGAGCATGTCAATAATTTTAAAAAAATTTGAGTGGGTTCATGAAAAATAAGCTCAATCCGATATGTGTAGGTGCTCGATCCAATCTTCTTTTTTTCATTTAGATTTCTGGATCTTTGATAGGCCCACTCGTTTTTTTTTTTAAAAATTATCGAACAGCTCAGATCATCCATGCGGAACCTAGAGTGGACCCTGTGTGCCCATCGGTACCCCATTGGTAGGGAACCCGTCGGTATAGGTATCGGATTGAGTTAATAAGTGCTCAACCCAATCATCTATAACTGGGTATTGGATTGAGTTAATAAGACCTCGACCCAATCATTTATAACTGGGTATTGGATTGAGTTAATAAGTGCCCGACCCAATCATCTATAACTGTCCAATTCAATCATCTAACTTTTCATCTATAACTGTCCAATTCAATCATCTAACTTTGCACGCAAAATCCACTTGATCCCTCCTGATTTGGACCATGCGGATACTCCTCTCATAATTCAAAAGTGAGCACATAACCTACCCGTTATGGTTTTGGGCTATGTGCGGATATCCCTCATGGTTTAAACTTTATCAAGTACTAATTGTTGTGGATTAAAAAAAAAAGTACTAATTGTTTTTTTGATATTTAACGGATTGAGAGAGTAGGGGTTTAATTGACTCAAAGAACATTACTTTAGGTGTAAAATTGAAGCTTATTACAATATACTCCCTCCGTCCCAATTCTATAGTCCCATTTAGCACTTTTTGTTGTCCCAAAAATAGTCCCACTTCCAAACCAAAAGGGTTAAAGATCAAGAAAGTTCTATTTTACCCTTGTACTTTTAAATCAATAGTACTAAAAAAAATTTAAAAAGCAATGATTAAAAGGATAGAATGGGAAAATGAGGTGATTAGACATGCAATAATTATATTCCCTTATATAGTTGGAATCCTCAAAATTGACTAAAGAATTGGGACGGAGGGAGTAGTAAGATTTTTCCGGACTGTTTCTAAACGGTTGTCTATCATGATAACAAGTAGTACAATTTTTGAACCAAAATATATTGAATTTTCGTGCATAATGTACTTCCATCTCCTTTCTTTTATGCTTTGTTTAGAACTCAGAAAAAGTGAGAAAAAAGGAAGAAAAGTTTTTTAAAAAAAATTATAGTTCTATTGTTTGGTTTGGAGAGAAAATTACAAATCCAAGTTTTGTGAACAGTTTTTCCTCGCATTTTCCTTCCGTTTCCCCCTATTTTCTTTTTCTTTTTCTAATTTCCAAACAGAGCTTTAGTATTTTTTTCTAAGCTTTATTCGAGCACGATACCTACTCCTATAGTCGGAAACAACTATTGCTCCTAATCATAATCCGAAGAGGAAACGCATCTCTTGCTCCCGACTCCTTATATAACGGAACCCTGCCCTTGTATCTCCTCTGTTTCAAAAGAAAGAAACATGGATGGTGCTACTGCTACAGCTCTTAAGGTTCTTCTTTTCGAATCAATGTTCTGTTTAGGGTACACAACCATGATGACTTTGGTATTTCTTGGTCTCTCAGTCATGGCTTCTCGGGCAGGGCCTGTGCGATACGTACTTGGTGATGAGTACTGCTTTCCGGCCTTATCAGAAATAACTTTCACGGTTTCTCTTCCCCGTAGCCTTATTGCTTGGTGCCTTTTGTGCTTCATCGTGTCGGTTGGTTGTTGTCGTATTACAATCCTATGGCTACGCTCTAACAGTACCAAACTCGAAGAATCCATCGCACAATCACGCGGCACGGCTCATTTTTTGTTGGTTCACATGGCATGGGTTTTCATAATGATCCTGCTTTCCCTCAGAGAAGATCTGTTTTCCACTGTGCTTGTTTCTGCCATGTCTACAACGCTTGTGTCTGCGTTTAAGTTGATCGCAACTCCCTATGACGCATGGTTGGCCTCATCGTATTTCGTGAGTCTATCTCTTGCTATTCCGTATTTCTTCCTTCTTGTGGGCAATTCCTTCCTGGCAATTGTTGCCATCTCCCTTCTTCTGCCACCGGCATGGCTTGCCGCGGTGAGTGAGATTTTTCTCTAATCCCTTAGCTTTTCTTTTCTTTATAGGTTTTAGTGAACCCACGCGTGACAAGATTAACACTTCCCCACATGCACATGTGACCTAGCCCGCACATGGTCAACAAAGGTCCAACAAAAGCTCGTGAGTAAGACACATATCATAATGAAAAAAAAAAAAAAGGTACTTGAGGGACAGACAACGACACAATCAATTAAGAGAGTCTTGTCCAAATATTAATAACATGTTAAATTATCTGGACAGGCTGTCAAGCCGCATATATTAATTTTGGAGGTTAACAACTAGCGAGACAAACTCCAAATTAGTCACATTTTGTGACAAAAACATTCGGCCCTGGCTTTGCTTTTACTAAAGTGAGAAACAAAATAATGATTCGTAAAATTGCTCTTTGTGGTTCCCTTTTTGCATGTTGAATTGTAGACTTGTCTAATCATTCCTGCTCGTTTTTTACCGGACTCCCCTTCTAATCTTTCGTTTTCTTCTGTAATTTGCCACAGCTAATTCTGCAGGATGATACACTCTATTGGCAAAAGGATCATGAATTCCCGGACCTCTCTGATTTGCCAGACGAACTTGAATTGCCGGATGAACTTGATTTGCCAGATGAACTTGATTTGCCAGATGAACTTGAGGTGGCGTAGAGTGGACGAATTTTATCCTGTTCATGTTTGGTAGTATAGTCTAATTTAACTATTTTCCACTGAGTTCACAGATTTGTACGAGGGACAAGATGCACTCAGTACTTTGATCACGGGTTATTTTGTTCCGTATTTGGTATTAAATCCTCTTTGTTTTTTAATCCATCATTTTATATATCTTTGATTGTGCATATTTTATTATTCGGAACAACTATATATCAAAAAAAAGTTGCTGCGAAACAAACGGGCAAGGGTATATATCTCCAATACACCCAATGGCAAGAAAAGGACAATGCTCATTCTTCTTAACGTCCCAATGCACCCGCAGATGAGCTTTCAAATCTTTGCAACTCTAAGTCTTGTGCCTTACCTTCTCTCTTTCTCTCTGAAAAAGGATTTGTTGCTAGTCTTGAGTCGTTAAAGAGAATTTTTGGAATTAGTTTTGAAAGAGTTTTGAGTTGATATGTAATGCTAATGCTAATTTCAATAGATCTAAGTGAGGACTTGTACATCGGACATATCGGTTACATCTGTTTCCGGACTTATGCACGAATGTTGTGTACATGTACAGACTTTCTGCAATCATAATGGTGAGGGAAAACTCAACACATCAATGCACACTCGATCAAAGATAAACAAGATTTAACAAACTAAAAACAGCCTCATATAAATTAGACTCGGAAAAGCAAATGAATCCTCTTGATCACCATGTGCAAGGGCTGAATTTAGAACGTGGCGTGTGGATCCCATCAAGGCCCAATTTGTGTTTTGGATCACACTGAGGGGATGAAATGGGAATTGAACACTGTTATAAGAGTCGAGGAGTGCAGTTGTAAGGGTCGCCCCTGCCTTGAAGCCCTTTCCATAGTGACATGTCTGTGACGTCTGTCCCATATCTCTGGGCCGCAATCAGTCCGAAAACAATGCCTACTGTCATGTCCAGGCTCACTGCCTTCCAGTAGCATTTGTACTCTGGCAATGTCCAGTTCCTAGAGAGAGAGAGAGAGAGAGAGAGAGAGAGAGGACCTGGTGCTTTAAAGTTACGGCATTCCTTAATTGCTTGAGTTACCTCCCCTTCTTCAAAGACCTTTTCTAGATTCAAAGCTATCTCAGCAGTTATCATTCTTGGGAAAGTACCAGCCAAAGTTGATCTTGTTTGTCTCTTCTCTGAAAATGTTTGAAAAGTATGTCACTGCTGCTTCTTTGATCTGATTTGGTTCTTCCAGCGCCCTTACCTCTGCCTTGATAGCTCCAATGAGATTTCTGTGATACCTTTTGTTTTTTAGGGTTTTGAAAAAATCTTGTGTTTCTATCTCCCATTTTCATCCATCTCAGTCTTGCTTTCTGTTTCCATGTACTTTCTGCCATCTTTGATAATTTCCTCAATTTCATTGCTGGCAAGTTGTCTTAGTTCCCCTTCAGTATCCAAGAAATGGAGCTTTTCCTCTATGGTTTGGATTTTGGTGTTGATGTCCCCAAACTCTGTCTTGTTCCACTCCTTCAAACAAAGCTTAACTGCTTGAAGTTTTTTCATTATTCTGAAACCCGCCACCCTTGAGCAGGACATTCAGTTCATGCTTTTTTGGCTAGGGTCATGCATTTTGGATTTGATAACCAAGCATCCATGAATCGGAATGGTTTAGGGCCCTAGTCTCTTGAATCTTCAGCAATCATGATGGGGCAATGGTCTGAAATAGGCCTTGATTAACCCTATTGATTTGGCTTGAACTTCTGAATCCATTCTATAGACACAAGAAATCTGTCAATTCTGCTATGGATTGCAGAATCTTGGAAATTTGCCCATGTAAACCTTCTTCCCATCATTGGTAGGTTCTGCAACTCCATCTTGTTGATAAATTCTAATGGGTCTCGCATGCCTCTGTCAATTCTGTCACATCCTGTTCTCTCACTGATCGGTAGTATCTCATAAGATCCCCTCCAACACACCACGGAAATTGCATAGAAATTTTGATTGAGATCAACTCTTCCCAGATAACTCTGCGATCTTGGACTGAGTTCGGATCATAAATATTGGCTAACACACAATCAAAATCAGATGGCAGTTTGCCTATGATGAAATGCTTGTGGACAATTGTGTTCTCCAGGTCGACAACTTCTTTGTTTCATAAAAAGGAGGCCTCCAGTTGCTCTACGTTGGAAAGAGGAAAGAAACTAAAAGGCAATTCATTTGGGGGGATACAGCAGAAAAGAAAAAGCTGCATTCGATCAAGTAGGACTGCCTAGCTAAAGGAAAGAAATTTGGAGGTCTTGGAATCAAGAGGATATATAATGCAACACAATTGTGCCATGCTGGCTAAATGGTGGTTGAGGTTCAAAAAAGAGAAAACATCTCTTTGGGTGAAAGTTATCTGAGGAAAGTACAATATTGGTGGCAACCAATGGCTACCAACATTACCTCAGAACTCAGGAGCCTCAAACATTTGGAAAGATATGTGCAAAGTGGGGGATGATAACTCTATTTTTGAGAGCATGATCAACCAGGGTTTTAAAGTAAGTCAAGGTTAATGATGGAAAATCAACAATATTCTGGGATCAGATATGGATTGGGGAGCAGAGTCTTACTCTTAAAGAAGAATTCCCACGATTCTTCTTACTGTCAAGTGTCAACTCAAAGAGAAGGAAAAGTGGGGGAGATTAAGATAAGCTGGTGAGAATGGTCAAGGGAACTGGAATCTCCAGTTCAGAAGGGATTTATTTGTATGGGAAAGGGAACAGCTGGGTATACTTCATAAGAAACTGGAGGGAGTAATATTAAACAGATCAAAAGATGATACGTACCTTACTATGGGCATGGGATTCCAAGCAAAATTTCTCAGTAAAGTCAGCGTACCAGACATGGGAGGACATAAATTTTGAACTTAACCATAGGGTTTGGAAGAATCTATGCCCTCCAAAGGTTGAAATTGTTGGGTTAAAATACCCGATCAGCCACACAATGGAAGCGTAACGAAAAAAAATCACACACAAAAGAACACAAGATTACGTGGTTCCTCAAACTCGGGTACGTCCACGGAGAGAACAACTTCCACTAATATTGAATGAGTACAATGAGATACAAAATACCCTACTCTAGCTCTCAAGCTCTCGGTATTTTTATCTCCCTTACTCACACAATATTCTTACTGATTTTTTCTCTCACACACACTGTATACTTTGCTTTGTGCTCTCTGCCTATTTCACACACTTGCACAGCCTCATTTAAATAGGAACAAGAGAAGAATCTACACACTTGACTCTTGAAATTCCATGCATCACAAGACTCCTTTGAGATCCGAAACAGCACAGCCGGCATTCCACTTCCAAAGAGCACAATATCATAGGCCAATAAATATATGACCAGCCAACAACTGTTTCTTTCCTTTTTTCAATATCACATGGGCAAAACCCAACAGAAATCTTCACTTGGCAGGCCACACAGGACGGAATAGCTACAACATCAGATCTGGTAAGCAGAGGAATCATTACTACAGCTGATGCTGGGCAGGATTGGTGTGTTTTGTGCTCTGAAAAATCTGAAACTGTGGATCATTTGATGCTACACTGCAAATTTTTGTGGAAAGTGTGGTCGTATATTGTTGACTGGTGGGAACTCAAGTGGTTTTGCCCCTCTACTCTATTTGCACACATGACAGTGTGGTTTGGAAACACTTACTCAAATCTGGAAAAAGCTTGCTGGGAAATTAGTTCTTCGTGATGGTTTGGTCCCTCTGGAAAGAGAGACACAATAGAATTTTCAATAACAAAGAGAAAAAGATGGATCAATGTGGGGAGGTGATAAAAGCAAGAATTGCCTTATGGACCAAGGGCAAGTTCAATATCAAAGAGTTCACAGTAGCAGATTTTATGAGTTCAAAATGTTAAGGGAGCATACATATGAAGAGGCGACTGGAGTGATCAGTTTTCGGATTCTACTTCAATTTTACCCTCATTCAACTTGAGTGTTGGATGTTGTTTTCTTTTCATGTTTTCGGTACATGATTTGCTTGTAGTTCCCTATTTTGGTAACTTCAAGCTTTGATACCTTTAAATCTTTTGTTTTCTTTCTCGATGTACCCTTGTCGAGCTTAATAAAATTTCCTTTGCCAATCAAAAATAAATAAAATAAACATAGGTAGTGATCATATACAACATATCATACAAAAAATTTAAACAGGATAGACCATACGTTGAATGGAAAATCCAAGAAGCTCACCAAGGACCTATCTAAAAGCCATAATATCTAATTTGCATACGGCTCAGGTGTGGGAGTCGGGCGTGGGAGTGTGTCTTAGGTTAATTTCAAGACAGTATTACCAACCTTCTGTCACACCACCCGCCCCCCCTAAGTGGTTCGTTGTGATTGCCCAACTCCACTTACGCCACAAACACCCAAGACTGTTGCCGTCTCCACCAATGCGACCACTGAGCTTGCTGCCTCCTCTACTGATGCAGCCATGGAGGCACCAAGAGGCAATGCGTTAATATTAGTACTATGTTCCTTTGGTGTTTGTTTCGCTTGCAGGTGGTATCTACTGGAGCACCAAATGTTCTACCGGCCTAGAATCCATCACTGGTGTATAAACCCCCGGAATCAAGAGGCAAGGGATAGATTCAAACCCGTTCGCGGTTCTAAGTTGGTTAGCACGTTTAGTGCGTGTGCCTTCTTCAGCAGTCGGAGGTTGGTGCGTGACGTGGCCGCATGTGCGATCCCTGCATCTTTTATGGCGGTGGTTGATTTACTGTTGGCCAATCTACATGCTACGCTTTGGCGTCTACTCTTACTTGCTTTTACAGGGTCGCTTTCTAGGCAAGAGCCTATTTATTGTCTACTTTAACAATGATTATCGTTACTTTACACATATGCGATTTTGATTCTGTGTACATTTTTGCATTCATTATTTTCTCTTTCTTGCATTTTCTATCACTTTCACACTAGACAAACGGACCCTAACTCAGCACAAGGATATTTTAACAAGGGTCAATCCCTTATATGATCTTCCCTTTTAAAGTAAGGGAAAATGACGGCCAAGAACGTGTTTTGATAATTAATACCCGCCAAGGACATTTTGTTCATTAACAAATGTTCTTAGCATGTCCTTAAAAGGGATTAATTATCAAAACACGTCCTACGCCGTCATTTTCCCTTTAAGTAATTCTCACTTTTTATACAAGGATAAAACTGAAACCAAGCACATCGGACATTTTGGTATATATCAAATCCCCAGACCTCTGCACGAATGTGTACATAGACTTTCTGCAATCATAATGGTGAGGAATTCGCTAACTCAGCACATCAATGCACCCTCTATTATTAAAGATAAATAAATAACATTTAACATACTAAAAACAGCCTCATATAAATTAAACTCAGAAGAGCAAATGAATCCTCTTGATCACTACTTGCAAGGGGTGAATTTGCAACTGACTTTCCCATATCCAGCATTAGCCCTCATGAAACGCAAAGCCGTATGGAGAACATGGCGCGTGGATCCCATCAGGGCCCAATTCGTGTCTTGGATCACACCAAGGGGATGAAATGGGAATTGAACACTGTTATAAGAGTTGAGGAGTGCAGTTGTGGCTTCCCTTAGGAGGGTTCTGTAAGGGTCGCCCCTGCCTTGAAGCCCTTTCCATAGTGACATGTCTGTCCCATATCTCTGGGCCGCAATCAGTCCGAAAACAACGGCTACTTT
>BPLS01032207.1:0-26796 GCA_019656275.1 Rhododendron kiyosumense
AAACAAAAGTAAAAAATAAAATTATAGAAATAGTCCCTCTAGTTTGCATGAAATCTCAATTTAGTCCCTCTATGAGGAGAAATGACAATTTTGTCTTCCAATTCCGTTTGTTTCATTGACGGCGTTAGGGAGAGGGATGAAATTGAGACGGAATGAAAACTATAGGGTTAAAAATGATACAATTAATACTAGAGGGATGAAAATGAGAACTCACACAAACTAGAGGGACCATTTGTAAAATTTTCCCTACATTATAATCCTAAGGTATGATGTGCTACTTGTTCTCTCTACGTGCGCATGTTTGAGAGAGAGAGAGAGAGAGCCATGCTTCAGTCGCATGCATGTTCGTTCGTCCCCCCTATGAAATCCTCTCTCCGCGATCAAGGTGCAGTTTCCCTAAACTAATTTCATCCCTTTCACTATTCCTAATTTCTTCTAAGCCGGTAGACTCAATAATTTCGATGGATATTGTTCTGGTTTTTGTAAAACAATTTACGTAATTCAATAAGGGTTGGTTTTTTATTTTGGTAACGTATGGTGTCCCGGTGCCCCAGTAGTAAGTGCAAGTGCCAAGACTTAGGGAGTAATCCACTTGGTCTGGGGTTCGATTTTCCATCGGGTGAATATCCTAGTATTTAAGTGGGAGGCCGCGGCTGATGTACTGCGGCTAGCTCTCCCCGAGGTTTGGATTGTGCAGTCGGGTCCACTTAGTAGCCTGGCTGTAGGGCTGTTCCTCGGTTACCAAAAAAAATACTCATTGTGTCCTAGGCCAACTTGCGTGCACTTCATACTAGTCCCTAAAGCCCCTCCCATAGTCTTTTTGCATTCTTACGTGTGGAGCTGAGGTGGCTCAAGAATCGCTAGTAAGAGGAATCAATCCTGAGATCATAGGTGAGAGCAAACTCTGTAGAAAATTTATGTTCATCTCAAAATCAATTGGCAATGAGTGGAGAGGTTCCAGATGTTATTAAGTGATTACTTATTCCACTCCCAAGCAATGTGGAACTCTATTTTCTTAACATCCCCCCTCACGTGCAGCCGCGTTTGAGGTCTGTCGCGTGTGGCCATTTTTGGATCCTATCATCGTGCAGCCTTTTTGTTGGTCTGTTATCGTGGGGTGTGAATTGTGAATTTTTTTAAATGTGAAGTGGAACGGGCCCTGTTCTGATACCATGTAGAAATTTTATGTCTATCTCAAAACCAATTGACAATGAGTGAAGAGGTTCCAGATGTTATTAAGTGATCACCCATTCCACTGTCAAGCAATGTGGAACTCTATTTTCTTAACAAGTTCAACCACTTGACCTCTAGGCCATTGGGGTTATAGAAGTGTTTGGTAGTATTTGGTTAAGAGTTTAGTTTAATTTAGTTTTGGTAGTGGGTGAAGAGAGAAATAGAATAATAATTGAAAATAGGAGTAATGATTGGAGAGAGATAGAGAGAGATGAGAAAGTAATAATTAAAAAAATAAGATAATGATTGGAGAAAGAAGTAAAGTAATGATTGAAAACAAAATTAAAACCAAAACTAAATAGGGTGCCAAACAAAGCCGTCCTTTCATTTTTATCTTCTTCGGGCTTCTTCTGGGCCGCTCCTACGTGGGTGGAGAACACCCCAACAAGTCCCAGCCAATAAAATCCATATCTCATGTGGTTCTGTTCATATTTTTGGGCCAAAAATACCCTCTGGATCATTAGATTACTCGTGCGGCCCGTGTGTCAGCGTGCAAGATCCCGTGCGTGGGATAATTTTACTGCCTTGTGGTCTGTTCACTTTTTCCTCTCTCCATTCTCTCTCTACCCGTGTGTCAGTGTGTGAAACTGGGAGGCGGGGGGGCTGCTGTCCCCTTCGGGACAGCAGCGTCGCTGCTGTCCGCGTTTCGGGGCCCACCCCGGTCTCGTTCCGATGATCAGAATCGTTCACTTTGTAGAGCTCGTCGAGTAGAATAACTATGCAAAAAATCAGCTTAATTGGATATCATTAAGTACCTGATCGAAACGTTTTTATTTTGAAAAAAATGGATCCGAAATACTGGATCAAATCCACTGTACCCTATGGACCGAGAGTTATATGAGCTCCGATCAAGTACTTAATGATATCCAATTAAGCTGATTTTTTGCATAGTTATTCTACTTGACGAGCTCTACAAAGTGAACGATTCCGATCATTGGAACGAGACCGGGGTGGGCCCCAAAACGCAGACAGCAGCGACGCTGCTGTCCCGAAGGAGACAGCAACCCCCCCACCTCCGTGAAACTGACGGAGAGAGAAAGTGACTGAAGAGAGAGTGGGAAATGCGCATTAATGCGCAAAAGAGGAGACAGCTCATGTGCGTACGCTGATCAAATCTGAATAGAGGGTTTTCCGTTTTTTAGAAAAAGTAACTTTTAAAAGAAAAAAAGAAGGTAATTTCAAGTTCAGAAATAATGTATTTACGCAAATAATATTTTTACCAATATAAATTTTCTTTAATAGATCTTATTAAAATCTTTTAAACGGTTCAAAAAAAATTATAAAATTATTTTTCATTTTTATTATATTTGAGTTTAAAATTTGAAAAAAAAAAAATTCAAAAAGATGGAAAACTAGAACACCCTCTAATATTGTAAAATTACATTGACAAGACCTACATAACATTGCACTTATTGTGCATAGCAGCATAGGACTAGTGGGCCACGAACTTGAAAGTTAGGACTGGCAAGTCAATTCTCTTTTTCTTTGATTTCATGTTTTGGAGTCCATTCAGTGATCGGTATAGTGTGAATATATATTTTCAACCATCACTAGCTAGTTAATAATGCCAAATATTACAACCTCAAAATCAACAACCTCTCGGGTTTACACCTCCAGGACCTCCTCATGGGCCAAATCAATTTCAACCTCAAAAACGATCCTTGGAGAAAACTATATCATTTTTCATGCAAAGCCAAACGACCATCAACAAGCAAAACACTCAAATGCTCAGGAATCTCAAAAATCAGGTGTCAAAGTTGGCCAACTCAATAGGAATGTTCCAACAAGAGAAGGGAAAACTTCCTACTCAACCCCAAGCCAATCCTCAAGCACAACATTATGTGGTGAGCTCTTTAGTGCTTAGTGCCGAGCACGCCAAATCTATTACAACTTTGCGGAGTGGCAAGGAGATTGACAAGGCTATTCATTCCATGCCCATCAAGCCTCCGGTTACACCAATTGTCTTGCAAGCTCTAGTTCCTCCTATTGACTCGCCAACCTCGGAGCCCTCTCCCATTGGTGAGCATCCGGAAAAGTCACAACTGGAAGAGCCCAAGGCAACCGTTTCCTAAATTTTGGCCCCTTTTCCCCAAAGATTGAAGGCGCCGGCCCATGCCAATACCAATGCTGAGGTCTATGAGCTTTTCAAGCAAGTGAGAATTAATATCCCGTTGGTGGATGCGGTCAAGCAAATTCCCACGTATGCATGCCAAGTTTCTTAAGGACTTATGCATTCAAAAGCATAAGTTGATTGTTCAAAAGAAGGTTTTCTTGACGGAGCAAGTGAGCTTTATCATTCAAACCAGCGTGGTTCCCAAGTATAAAGATCCGGGTTGTCCAACCATCTCAATCACCATTGGTGGCAAGAAGATTGAAAAAGCTCTCTTTGATTTGGGAGCTAGTGTGAACTTGCTTCCGTATTCTGTTTACGAACAACTTGGCTTGGGGGAGATGAGGCCCACGCCGGTGACACTTCAATTGGCCGATAGAAGCGTCTAAATTCCACGAGGGATGGTGGAGGATGTACTTGTGCAAATGGATAGTTTTATCTATCCCATGGACGTTGTCGTTTAGGATACTTGCCCTATATTGACCTCACAAGCGTCAATGTCAACCCCAGTCATTCTAGGGCGTCTATTCCTAGCCACAGCAGATGCTGTTATCCATTGTCGAAGTGGTTTGTTCAACCTGACTTTTGGCAATATGAAAATGGAGGTGAATATGTTCAACATTAGGAGCCAAATAGGGGATGATGAGTGTATTCATGAAGTCAACGTTATTGATTCTTTGGTCCAAGAGCATATGGACACTTTATTGTATAAGGATCTGTTGGAGGTATGCCTTATCGCCAAAGAGGCGACATTTCTAGACTCACCGGAGGTGGAGTATTTATATTCCTTGACGATGTCTGTGGGATTGACTTATGGTTTCCAAAATTTGAAAAATTGCCTCCTCTTGAGTGCAAGACCCTTCCCTCGAGTATTCAACAACCAAAGCTCGAGTTGAAGTCCTTCCGAAAACATTGAAGTATGCCTTTTTAGGCGAAAATGAAACCTACCCGATGTTGATCTCCTCCTCTCTCAATGGCTTGCAAGAATCCCAACTCTTGAGCTTCTAAAGCAGCATACCAAAGCCATTTGTTGGTCCATAGCGGATATTAAAGGGATTGATGCATCAATTTGTTCCCACCACATTGCCCTTGAGGACAACGTCAAACCATCCCGTCAACCACAACGCTAGTTGAATTCCATAATGAAATATGTGGTGAAGGCGGAGGTTTTGAAGCTTTTGGATGTGAGAATTATTTATCCTTTTGCCGACAGTAAGTGGGTTAGTCCCATCCAAGTGGTCCCCAAAAAATCTGGTGTCACGGTGGTACCCAACACCAATAATGAATTGATCCCTACTCGAGTCACTATCGGGTACCAGGTGGCTTGTGCGTATCGATTATTGGACGCTTAATGCTAGCACCCAGAAAGACCATTTCCCTCTTCCTTTCATTGATCAAATCTTAGAGCGAGTTGCGGAACATGCTTATTATTGCTTTCTAGATGGATATTCGGGGTACAACCAAATTGAGGTCGCCTTACCCGATCAAGAAAAGATGACGTTCACTTGTCCATTTGGGACGTTCGCTTATCGACGCATGTCATTCAGCTTGTGTAATGCGCCCGAAACTTACTCATGGTGTATGATGGGCATATTTAGCGATATGATTGAAAAGATCGTCAAGTTGTTTATGGATGACTTCTCGGTGTTCGGGGACTCGTTCAAATCTTGCTTGGAAAATTTGAAAAAAGTGTTGGCGAGGAGTGAGGAGAAAAATTTAGTGCTTAATTGAGAGAAATGTCACTTCATGGTGACTCATGGTATTGTTTTGGGACACATTGTATCGTTAAAGGGGATCAAAGTCGACATGGCCAATATTGATCTTATTACCACCCTCCCGACCCCTAAATGTGTCAAGCACATTCGCTCTTTCCTCAAGCATGCCAGTTTCTACCAGCAATTTATCAAATACTTTAGTGCGATATCTCAGTCGTTGTGTCACCTCCTCCCAAGGACACCCTATTTGAGTGGACTCCGGCTTGTGAGGAAGCTTTTAAGAAGTTGAAGTCAAATCTCACTTCTCCTCCCATTGTCCAAACACCGGTTTGGAATTTGCCTTTTGAACTCATGTGCGACGCTAGTGACTACGCGGTTGGGGCGGTTCTCGGGCAAAGGAAGGACAAGAATCCGTATGTTATCTACTATGCAAGCAAGACTCTAAATGAAGCTCAAATGAACTACTCCACCACGAAGAAAGAGTTGCTTGCCGTCATCTTTACGTTAGACAAATTCCGGTCATATTTGGTGGGATCCCCCATTATTGTCTACATTGACCATGCCGCTTTGAAGTTCCTCTTCACGAAGCAAGATGCGAAAACACAGCTAATTCGGTGGATCTTATTGCTTCAAGAGTTCAATATCACAATCAAGGATAAGAAGGGGGTGGATAATGTGGTGGCAGATCATTTCACCTACCTTGAGTTCGAAGATCCCTCCTCCAAGCTCCCAATTGTTGACACATTTCCGGATGAATAACTTTTCACCGTTTCGAGTTGCCCTTGGTTTGCTGATATGGGCACACGCCCCAAAGATTTGTGAAAAATTGGGTGCAGCCCTCTTTTTGGAAAAGCGCGGCGAAACGCTTCGATTCAGAGTCGCCACTCGGGTTTTAGCGGTGAAACACCCAAGGAACCGAACTCGAAAACGTCTGTCACGTTTGTTTGATTTGAAAAAGGCGTAGACTGGTCCATCATCACCTTCGATATCTGAGGTTCGGGAGCTAGGTTACGAGAGGGGAATGGTTTTATGGCACCCCTCTCGCCCAATCCGGAGATCAGTCTCTACTCAGGCATTTTTGTAAGATATTTGCATTTTTCTCTCATTGATCATTTTTAGCCAGTTAGGGCGGGGGAACAGTTAATGGGGATTGAGACTATAACAAGCTGCATTTATGTGACAAAAATGTTTATGAATGATGATTTGCTTGCAATAATAAATATAGATTGAGAACAAGCACTGAGAGCAGCCTGATTAAAGTGCAGTACGCTGTCTTTCAAAGATGTGAGCAGACAACACACCAGTATGCACTGGCCAGGCCACTGCATACCAACATGACCTGCGTACGCCTCTTCAAAATTGGCGTACACCACCCTTATGCACTCACAACCTTTGTTTGCAACCCTCTAGGCTCTGGAATGGACCAGCGCTCACCCAGGACAAACCACGCAGTTTAATAGAGCAAAATATATATAGCTACAGACAGAGAAAATGGCTTCAAGCCATGAAAGAAAACAGAATACCCCATAAACAGAGTGGGGGGAACAACAAAAGGCCAGAGCCAAGCTACGATGCAAGGGCCAGCCACTGGGTCTTGTATAAATGCTGTACACCACTTAAAAGAGGTCGTACGTCAGTGTTACTTTTGATCCAGTGCTTGGCTTCGCACTACTTGGGCTCTGGATGATGACCAGAAAGATCCCAGGAGCCTTCTAGAACAGATGAAGAACAGATATTGAATGCTACAGCTAAACAGTTCTAAAGTACAGAAAGCAGAAGATTGGTTTTTAGCATGCAATAAGGTGATGAAAGTAAAATATATGTAAGAAATAATGATCAATGATCTCCACGCCAGTGGTGCACGTACTGCTATGACTGGCGTATGGCTTTACGTTACTGGCGTGCGCCATCTCTCATTTCATATGATCTTTTTATTTGACCAGTTTAAGGCCAGGACCAGTATTGACTACTAGTTTGGGCCATTCTGGTTCCACTCAGGGATAAAAAATAGAAAGCCACGCAAAGGTGGTATACCTTTGGCTTAAGGATCGAAGGTGGTTTGAACTTTGAGGTTGAAGATGGAGGTTGGATGGTGACTAAATGGCAGTGTGGAGGGTATGGGAGTACTCCACTTCTTGCTCTTTCAATGGAGGAGAAGAGAGAGAGCAAAAGAAGGGAAAAAGAGAAGTTGGGCTCTTAATGTTGGTAACCCCTTGCAAATGAATGCAAGAGGGATATTTATAGAGGGGAATGGATTGAGAAAGAGGGGCTGATCAGTTGGGTTAAGGGCTTAGTTGGGTTAAGACAGGAGTCCCATGCACTAAATGCATGAGACTTGGGTTGAAAAGTGGTGTAGGAGAGAGGGGGAGCCGGCCAGCTGAACGTAATCATCTGGAACTATGGACTACGTCAGGGTGGCCACAAAAGTCCCGAGCACGTGGTTGAATAGTGATGCTTTGACTGGATTTGACTGGCATGCGCCAGTAATAACTGGGTCAACGGTCGATGACTGACACGTGGCAGTCGATTGGCGTACGTCAAAACAGGACTGGCGTAAGCAAGTTTGGTTTTGCTGGGGCCATTTGGTTCTGGCTTGAAGGGTTTAAAATAGGTATTTGAAAGAGTTTGGATGAGGCTTGGAACACTCAAAACTCAAACACACCATCGACCTCAGACTGTTCTTGACCATAATCATCATCGGGGAAGTAAAAAGACCGTAAAACAGCATTATCTGGATGGTCCAGAATAGGGTGTCTACAATCAACATCGTCAACTATCCGATGGGTCGAATCAAACATTTTTGGATGGCTCAAACAGGGTGTCTAGATAGCCTTGAATCGGATAGTCGAGCCAACCCAAAATTTTAAAGTTGACCCGGCGTGGATAGTTGACCCGGCTCGAACTTTAAAAAATTTAAACTTTAAAGAACGTTTTGGATGGCTTGAATCGGCCGTCCAATGGCCGGAGATGACCCGGCGCGGCCGGAGGTCCCTATAGCAGGACTCAAAGAAAACGGATTCCTTTTAAAGGATGATATTGAAAAAAAATTGGAAAGCCGAAGTATTTTTATACCGAAATTGAAAGGTGAATGACCAAAATGAATTTTTGGTCAAAATTGAAGAGATATAAAAGAAAATTTTCCATTTATCAATATAAACATCTTACCGTCTATGTCAGGTATTGTGATAAAAAAAAAAAATGAAAGTAAAATAGTTTGACCAAAACATAAAAAAAAATTATTACAACAAAGTTTAATTTATGAAATAAACCCTAAAAATAATAAGATGCTCTATGAAATTAGACAAAGATGAAGGGTACCTTGGCCAGATAAAAAAAAAAAAGGAAAGAAGGCTCCACGACGTGATTCGAACCTGTGCATTCACGAGGGAGCGACACGGCATTACCACTCGGCCAAAGGCCTTATTCGTTATGTTTTCCTTTGGTTGCCCCATGGTGGAGATTGTCCAAGTTCGATGATTTGTTGGGCTTATCCCGGAGCCGACCCTGATTATTGGTAAGGTTCAATTTGGGGAAAATGACAGCTCATGACAAGTTTTGATAATTAATACCTTCTAAGGACATGCTAAGAATATTTATAAATGAACAAAATGTCCTTAGCGGGTATTAATTATCAAAACACGTCATTGGCCGTCATTTTCCTTTTGGTTTGCTATATATATACTTCTTCTGTCCCTATACGTCTGTGTGTGTTAGAGAGAGAGAGAGAGAGAACCATGCTCCAGCCGTATGCATGTTCATTCGTCCCCACTGTGAAATCCTCTCTCCACAAACAAGGTGCGGTTTCCTTAAACTAATTTCATCCCTTCTTCCCGCCGTTTCTCACCTTAGAGAATTCCTAATTTCTCCTAAGCCAGCAAACTCAATACTCTTGATGGATTTTGTTCTGATTTTTATCAAACTATTTTTGTCAGGAAGTGTGGGTTCTTTTTATAACCTCTTAATTTCATGTAGTTGTAAAGTTTGAGTTGTCTGGTTTAAATAAGGTTTCATTTTTTAGAGGTTTGAAGCGAATTTTTAAAATGGGATCTAGTTCTTTTTAACAAGAGAAAAAAATCGACATAAGTAGTTAATATAAGGTAAAATGTGTGTTTTTGCTGTTTAAAATTAAAAAAAAAGATACAAATAATATTTTAGCTTCGTAATTTAAGTAAGTCAAACTTTTGAAAAAACTTTACGTTTAGAAAAATATAAATTCACTACTACAATAAATAATAATGATCACATGTATTAACTGTGATACATCTTTAGTCACAATTCTAAAACCATGATCTTTGTGAACCTCTTTGGTGTGACTTTTATCTATTATTGTATTAGTGATCGAACATAAAGAACTACCAGTCATATATTGTGTTTTTCCTACGGCTATCCACAATGAGATGATTAGAAATGGATAACAAAAAGTTGACACATCAACTTTTGATTATCTTTTCCAAAAAAAAACTTTTGATTATCCATTTAAGAAGTTGATAAGCTTAACAATGTTGAGATCCGCAATGGTTCACTTCTAGTTCATAACCAAAATAAGGAGCTCATTGCCATTTCACTCTCTCCCCTTCTGTTTTCCGCCATTCACTTCCCTCCGTTACGCTTTCTTTTTTGGAAAAAAAATGTATCAATTTCCTCCCTTAATTTTGGAGAAAAACTGTATCGGATAACTTGGAACGATATTTTGAGTCAATTTTACACTTCACAAGTTCTAATTGAACTAGATGCACTATCAAAACAATACTCGTTCACAGGAGGTGGGACACTAATTCAAATCAAATGCACTATCAAAGATGAGCATTGCAACTCCAACAAGATATTAGAGTGAAAGAGAGAAATTTTGCAACTCCAAAAACAGAATCAATTGAAACTCTCACTATGAAGCCATGGATGAAATTCGAAGCTTTTCACCTCATATACCTCACTATGGTGCTCTTTCTAGTCTTCTCCATCAAAACAAACACCGAAACTTCTTTCTTTTTACTATTCTTGTATCCTATCTAACCAAACTAATATCACAAATTCACCACTTTCTTAACCTTCCAAGAAAAATCAAATGTGTTCTTGAATTTGGAAACAAACAGGAACCAGTTAACTTGTGTGGCGTGGAGTCCACAAATTTTGGTTATTGAAAAAAATTGCTAGTTTTGTTTATCCAAAACCTAAAATTTGATTATTTTTAAGGATGTTATTAAGTTTGATTATACCATTCAGGGGTGGACCTAAAAATTTATGGCACTAGGGTCAAGTTTTATATGTAGTAATTTGTTTCATGAGCTCTAATGGTGTGGCTATTAGTTTCGTTTACTTACATCGTAAATACTTGCAATATCAATTTCTATGTTGATTTTATCTTTTAAAATTATTTATTTGTAAAGTAGGTTAAGGGCTTGTTCATTTGGGATACTCAAAATTTTGCGCACAGTCTCTAATGAATATTCTCTATCTATATATCATCACTCATTACTCTTAAAAATCTACCTCAAAACTCAAAATGAACAGCGTCTAAGGGTCTAATTTGAAAAAATTAACTTCAGACTCTCCAAAAACTCAGAGCTAACCTCGTATGAAATTTGGAGAAAAACTTAAATATGATAACAAAATTGACTTTGACTTTTGTTTTGCCTCCGGCCAATTCTGGTTTAGAACCATGAATTACTTTGTTTTTTTATCGATAATGAACATGGTGTTGCTGCTGCTTCTTTTTTTTGTGGGGAAGTTATGGTGCTTCTTTGTGTTCATAAAATCAGAGATAGAATGATAGAGAGAGGGAACAGGTTGGGGTGGGTTTGTGATTGAAAGTAGACAAGAAACTCCAGAGTCCAATCATGGGGTGGGTGGGGTGGGTAAATTGTACTTTTTTTTAAAAATGATTTTGTCATTCCATTTTTTTTTAAACTCACTCAGCTACAAGTGTGGCGCAAAAATACACTTGTAGATGGGTGGTGTTAATAAAAAATGGAGTAACAAAATCAACAATTTTTTTTTTTAATCTATGGGTGCGTTTGTACTTGAAAGTGGACAAGAAACTTAAAAGTCCAATCATTTACAAGGGGAGAGAGAGAGAGAGAGAGAGAGAGAGAGAGAGAGAGAGAGATGTTTGTTTGGCATTTTAGTTTAGTTTAATTTAGTTTAGTTTTAGTAGTGGGTAGAAAGATATATATAGGATAATGATTGGCGAGACGGGTAATGAGCAGAAAAAGATAGAGAGGGATGACAAAGTAATAAGTGGAGAAATAAGGTAATGATTGGAAAAAGAAATAGAATAATGAAAAATTTCACGTAGGCACTTGACGTTTCACACAAATCACACATAAACACCTGACCTTTCTTAAATTTTATATAAACATATGAGCTTTCTAAAAACTCATCAATTCAACACCTGCCATCACCCCTCCGTCTAAAACCAAATAGAATTGGCTGAGGTGGTCCAAGCAAAAACAGTTAAGTGCTCCAATTTTTAATTTGTTTGAACCAATGCGAAGATCTTATTTTTCTAATCATTTTATCCCAGAGAACCATAATTAATTTTTGATTCTAAAACTCTGGTTAGTCAGCCCTATGGGGTTAACTCGTTGATAAAAGGCTGTGCTCCAACTTTAATCGGACTTCTGACCAGTGAATAATGGAATTAGGTCCCTAGAGATTCGTTGAGTTAAGCGTAAACTGGTCTAAAACACCTCTGAGTTATTGAAAAACCAAATAGAAAATTACTCTTGCTCTTATTATGCAGGCTATGTTACACAACTTCATCTCCCAGTGAAGAGGATACAAAATCTCAAATACAAGCACAGCCTGAAGAACACTTTCGGCGAGAGAAAAACAATACGAACAAGGTCCAAGTTGTTGGAAAGCCACTCCTCGAAAGAAGATTGGCACCTATCAGATCCCAAGAAGGAGCGTGACGTTGTAGGAAAAATCCGGAGAATTTTCAAGATATGGGATATCTTCTACCGGTTTACTCATCCATACGCTGTTATGGCCACTGTGAGTACTTCCATATATATATATACTAGTGTTTATCCGTGCCTACAGCACTACCCATTTTGACATGTGCCTACGATGCTACTCAACCCTATTGGAATTGAAATTACAATTTGAATATTGATAGTGGCTCAAAATATTATTTCAATTTTTAGGTAGCTATAAATTTTATGTATTAGAGAAAAAGCGAGAGAGTATGTTACCGAGGACAATGGATTCCGGGTTCTGAGTGACTCACCGACAAAGGCAATGACTATTTGTGGCCGGACAATCAAAGGAGAGGCTTTGATGAGAGAGAGAGAGAGAGAGAGAGAGAGAGAGAGATGAGGCGGTGACTACTGGGTTTTTTTTTAATCAACAAAACAAAAGCTGATTGGTAGGGGAAAAAAATAAATTGATGGCGTTTTTGTAATATATTTATAAGAGTGTGAGTACTTTCTTAAGAGAGTTGAAAAACATACATCAACCTTTGGATCAAACAAATCTGAGCCGTTGCAACAATTTGTTCCCACACCCTCCTGTTTTATAATAGAGATATGAGTTAGATTCCGTTAAGGGATCCCTTATTTTATTAAAATGAGGGACTCCCCTTTCCGATCGAATTTCCCCTTCTCAATTGAATTTCGATGATCGGGAAGGGCTTCATCTGAGCAGTTTTCATTGACCGGTTCAAAAAAAAATTGATCGGATGAAGCCTTTTTCGGTCATTTTTTTTTGTTGATTTCTCGCTGAGACCCTTAAAAACACGTTCTGCACACATTGAACGGTTCGAATTTTAAAATTTTGATCGGGAAATGAAAGTCCCGCATTTTGTTAAAATGAGGGATCCCTCACTTGAAAATTCATATATATATATATATATATATATATATATATATATAATAGAAGGGTGTGGGGGCAAATTGTTAGAACGGATTAAATTCATTTGATCTAAATGCTGTAACGCATCCTCTCACTTCCAGGTTAAGTACCCATGATTTTCACCTAAATCACACAACTGTCATCCCCTTCCAATAGGGATGCGTAGTGCCGTAGGCACGAACTAACACTAGTACATATATATATATATATATATATATATATATAGTATTATATATTAGTATTTGTCCGTATCTACGGCACTACGCACTCCGGTTGAAATTGTCCGTGCCTATGGCACTTACTAGCTAGTGGCTCAAATACTAAATCAATTCATCAGTATATAGTATGTGATCCTTTTCTTAGTAGCACGAAAGAGGATTACCCGTACTTACTACACTCTCCCAACTAAACTTTTAAGCTAACTACAAAGAACTATTAATTTGCTAATGAAATCCCAGTAAAAAAGTTAAAATAACAGTACCATGGATCCCCCACCACATACATTAAACCTATTTGCAGAAATGAAAGAACATATTATAATCCAAAAATCAAAAATCTAAATGTAACTTCAATTACTAATAGTTATCAATCGCCATAAACTAACCATATAAAGAGTAAAAAAAATTAGCTCAGATCGTGAGAAAAAAAACAGCTATCGAAAAAAGCTACAAAAAATTTAGGCTTTGGTTGAAATACCTCAGTGTAAGTGATCACCGGAGGCATAGTGCTTATCTGTGCGTACGGCACTACTCACTCCGATTGGAATTGGCTCAATTTGTTGAAAATTATGTACCTAGGGAGTTACTATTCTGAAATTCAATTTCTGCCAGACTTGCATCATTTTCTACCCATGTAGGTATGGGCAACTCAATGATAACAGAAAAAGGAAGGGAGAAAAAGAAAAAGAAGGGTCTGAAAACACATAGATCTAGGCGTGGACTACACTACTAAACTATCATTCAAAACGGAACGTCAAGAGAAGTCAAAATAACAAAATTCGATTATGTGTAATATTTAACAACACACCCACTTACCCACACCAAAAAAATCACCCAAATTTCTTGAACACTCGGGATAGGCACAAATTCCACTCAGAACAGCAGCTAGATTGAAATTTAAACACTACTTGCACCCTAGAAAGAAACAGACACCAAAAACTTCCAAAAAAATCCCAAAGGAATGTTTCACACAGCTTTCAAAAAATGGTTTATTTATTAAACCCATTACCTTTGCTTTCACAGAGCTTTCTTGGCTCAGCTTTCAAGTAACTTTCTTCAATTAGTTTCATCAAAATAAATCAAAAATCCCAAAAGAATGTTTCCTCTTTTTTTTTTTTTTTTGATAATCAAAAGGAATGTTTTTTGGCTTAGCTTCCGACAAAATTTGTAGACCTCGGTGGGGATTCAAAAGATGACAAAGGAGAGAGTGAGAGAGAGAGAGTCGGGGGGACCTAAACGACAGGAGCTGGAATTTTTTTTATGTCAACTATTGGATCAAACAAATCTGAGCCGTTACAATAATTTGTCCCCACATCCTTCTGTTTTATGATATGAGAGAGAGAGAGAGAGAGAGAGAGAGCGCGAGCGTTTCCCCCAAGGACCCCCGCATATTAGCTTAAAATGCGGACCTGACTGCTAGTTGTTGGATCGTGTTTTGAATGATTCGGATCTACGGAAGATTTATAATCAGTCACAATTAACTTTTCCCCGAAAAAGTTTCATTAAAATCTAGACTATTCAAAACACAAGCCAACGGCAGCTGAGTGGTCCACATTAGGCTAAAGCCTAAAATGCGGGGGTCCTTACCTGAAATGCGCCTATATATATATAGTCCCCTTCACCAAAGGGATCCCTTACATAAGCTATGTGTGGACTTTTGTTTGCAGCCGTTGGATCATATATTCAATGGTCCAGATCCGCTGATGGTAATAAAACAAACAAATTAGCAAATCAGACTAACCTTCATTTAAATCACTTGTGGGAAGAATAGGACAATAACCTTTAAAAAAATTAGCAAATCGGATGAGAAAATATCAATCCCTCACTATAGAATTATTGCTACTGATCAAATTGGAATGGTACCATTTGTAAATTGGAGTAGAACAAAGCAGCCGTATCCTTCATGTCTGCTTCGTTAGAGAATGGGTGAAATCACAATGATAAATGGTTTATTACCATCAGTGGATCTGGACCATTAAATACACAATCCAACAGCCTCAAACAAAAGTCCGTACATAGCTTATGTAAGTGATCCCTTAGGTGAAGGCTAGTGTATATATAGATATAGCTCCTATCAAATTATGTTGCTAGGAACTTTACATGAGCTTGTGTTTGGTTGGCTGTAATCAAGAGTGAAAATGAGAATCTCACTACCCGCTAAATCAACAGTCTTGCTTTGGTGTTCGGATAAATCCTTCTTTTTTTTTTTCCCCCAAAATGATAGGAGATTTCATTGATATGAAAAAAGCATACATCAATCAACCAAAGAGGGTTGTCAATCACAAACAGAGACAATAATAACTCAGGAGGTCTAGATTCACAAGTTTTAATTCAAAATCCTTACAAACCAACACGGTGATCCCTTGATCATCAGCCAAAGAACCGGATAACGAAACCCCAACAATCAACATAGCTTTATTTTCACGAGATCTAGAGAGACTAGAACCTGGGGAGGATGACACCGAACTGGGGGAAACCCAGCCGGGAGAATCCTGTTCATGGTTATCAATTTCGTTTCTTGTGGATTTGATTTGGATCTAGATACTCGTGTAATCTTATAACCATGGTGTGGAAATCAGAATTTTTGTACTACGTTTTGGAAAATAATTATGCAATTATGGAGTCCTGAACGGCAGATCAACCAAGTTTCTCACTCCCCTCAAGAGCTAGCTACTGTCATCCAGACAAAACTTAAGAGTGAGATGAATCTTAGTTTGAGTACTGACTTATAATAGTACGTTTACCCACTTTGTTTGATCAGATTGTAGGAGTAACATCTGTCTCCCTTCTTCCTCTGGAATCGGCTGCGGATCTTTCCCTGCCACTTTTGGTGGAAGTATTGAAGGCAAGTTTCAACAGATTAAACTAGTTTCAATTGATGAGAAATTAATACTGTATTGGTTAACATAAAATCTTCCATTGCAATGCAGACATTAGTGCCATTTGTTCTATTGAACATCTATACGGGAGGAATTAATCATCTGTATGATGTTGAGATAGACAAGGTACGTACGTACATAACTGAGCTATTTTAGAGGGATCAAATTACTGTACAATATTCTCAAACAAATTCCTCCATAGACGTTGTCAAATCTTTTTTCGGAATTGTAACTCGCTCCTGTTTGACCATTTTATGTGAAAGCATTTAGGTGCAAAAATATACATAGATATGTTAAAATTGTACTATAGTACTATACATAGATATGGATCCTTGAATCCTAGTTATTGTCTTTGATTATTGAAAATAGTTACAAGGACAAATATGTCAGTTGAAGGTCTTTATGGTTGTATCTAATATATATCTTGTCTTTTTCTTTTTGATCTACTCTAGAAAAAATTGAATTCAGCAAATCAAAAGTTAATCAATGATTTGGTTCAACGTGTCACTTACAATTCACAGCTATTTCTAAATTACGCTAGCTATTCGTATCAATGACTCACTAAAATTTATAATGGTTTTTCTTCTGGTTGCTTCAAAGCTCATTGGTTCTTGTATTTAGGTGAACAAGCCTAATCGTCCACTAGTGACCGGAGAATTGTCGATCAAGTCGGCAATAGTCATTGTCACCGCGACACTTGTGACGGTTCGTAAATCCTCTTATTGCCTTATTAGATATACGTTCAACATTAGTCCTATAACTTTACACTTGATTTATTAGAGCCTTATGGAGAAGTGAGAGTACTCTTCCACAGATAAGGTTTTCAAGCCTACCGAAGTTACCGAACATCAATGAAAGAAAATTGGTGATACTAGTTAAATTGTTTCTCTAGATCATTAATTGTTTCCATTTTCATTTCAGAGTTTAGCAATGGGAATCATGTTTCTGTCCCCACCATTGCTTCTTGGCCTTCTTACAGTGTTTGTAGTAACAAGTGCATATTCTATTGAGGTAAATTCTACTCCTAAACCATCAAACGGTGTTGTTGCTATAGCTTTGTTAAGGTTTTTGTCAGTTTGGATTAGGCGAACATTGTATTGGGTTTATATAGTTTGTTTGTTTCATCTGTGGGATTATCTGAGGTTGGACGTCACGTCTTGTTCATCCCTCAAGTTTTAGCTTTTGCTTCATTTTGCTTATGTTGATTGTTGGTTGACTACTTGCCAACCATGTATCCTTTCCGGGCTTTAGTGGCAGATGATTGTTGCGGGGTTAGGATGTCAATCTCGTAGGGATGCTTTTCTGGTGTTGGGATCGATGCTTTTATTTTATGCTCTTGCCCTTTAGTCCTTTGTAAACTTTTCAATTGATTAATAAAGCTCTCATTTTTCACCATCCAAAAATTTTTTTTTATTGAAAAGGAGGAAAACATCTATAGAATGTGAAAGCAGGATCATATGAGAAAGATTGAGCCATCACTCGAGTAGCCAAAAATAGAACTATATTCTTGATATAGGTTGTCAATTTTGGTTTCTGTCTCCAAATCATAAATTACTAATTTGTGCAATCAATTCTACAACCTCAAGATGTTGTGATTACTATATATGATGACGCATTCATGGCTGGTTGAATTTGTTACAGCTTCCCTTGCTCAGATGGAAAAGAAACCCATTCCTCTCAGCAGTAACAACTTTGATGACGAGGGGACTCGTTCATGTGGCCTACTACGTACACGTCCAGGTACTACTAGCACATCATCCTTTTGTATTTTGGTGATTTCTTTGCAAGAAATGATGGAATAACGACAAGAGGTGATAAATCTGCAGAAATATGTGCTCAGTAGACCGTTTGTGCTTACAAGATCACTTGTATTTGCACTTGCTATCTTGTCTTTGTTCGCCATTACTTTTTCACTATTCAAGGTAACTCTTAGTGAGCACAGGGTATTTACGTACTCAGCGTATAATACAAGATTTAATTATTTGATTCTGTGTACAATGCTCTTCTTGTTCTCTAAACAAAAATATTTGAAATACCTGTTTTCAGAGGAGCTTATTAAATACATTGATTTATGAAGAAACAATTACTATTTTGCACTTGAATGGTTTGATAACAGGACATACCTGACGTGGAAGGCGATAGAGACAATGGAGTTCAATCATTCTGTGTCCTTGCAGGGAAAGAGAAAGTCAGCAAAACAAATACATTCTATTTCCTTGCTTTTTTGCTCAACAGTTGCCAAGAAATTAGTGCAGAACGAGAAAATTTTGGATATTTCAAAAATGGTTCTGAACTCGGAAACATGATTGTTCGGCAAAAGCCTTGAAAATGAGTTCAAGCCCCTCTCCATTTTTTTCCTCGCACAGATTCTTTTAGCAACAAAATAAATCATTTTCTCACGGGTACTTTTTTCTGGTATGGAAAGGTATTTTGGCTTTGCATTAGCATGCTATTGATGGGATATGGATCTGCAATAGTGGTTGGAGCTTCTTCTTCCTGCTTTACCAACAAGCTTGTCACTGTACGTCATATAACTCAACCAAAACCATGCAATTTGTCAAAATGTGCTGCATTATACTGTATGCTTATACGGCCTTTTAAGGACCTCCTTAAAAAGCTTGAGGCCGTATAGGCCATTAGATTTTGATCCCTGTGTGTGTGTGTGTGTGTGTGTGTGTGTGTCTTTCGTCATGTTTTGTGCAGATCAAAATCATCCTGTTTTGAATAACCCGAGTTGTGGCTCTTTTGATGGGTTGTAACTTGTGTTGACGCAATTGTTTCAGGTATTAGGCCACGCTGCACTGGCTTCATCTCTTTGGCTCCGAGCTCAATCTGTTGATCTTGACAGCAAAGAATCAACTTTGTCACTTTACATGTTCATATGGAAGGCAAGTGAATAACATCTTTATGGGTCAAGCAAAGAGTTTAGCCTTTTGATCTGGTAAATGGTGTACCCAAATCATCCCCTGAAGTTGAACCCACTCTTTCGCTCTTGATACCGTTTCTCATACCCCCTATCTCACGCTATAAAAACTGTCTCCGCTTTGACTTGAACCTCCTCCAAAACTTTCTACTTATAGAGAGCTTACTTCATCAGGTCAAAATGACGTCGTGGAATCCGCCTGCCCTTCATTTCATTTCTCACAACCCAAAAAAGTTTAAAGACAACAAAGAAAGGGGATCCTTAAAATAATTTTGGCATGCCAAAAAAATGCTTATTTTCTACTAGAAGTTTAATTTTTATATTCCATGAGCTGCTCCCAAAATGAGATATAATTAAGTGTTTCGTCAGTTGTTATATGCTGCTATCGACTTCGTTTCTGAACATCACTTATCAGTTTGATGCTAAAACAAGTCAGTTATCCTGTTTTGCAGCTATACTATGCCGAGTACCTTCTTATTCATTTCGTACGTTGAAAGAATCTGTTTCTTTGGACACCTAAAGCCAACGCCGAGTTTCCATTGTTTGTCTCAGTCCAATGCCACTCTGTAGTTCTGGAAGACATTACTGTTGTTATGTGCAGAAACATGTTTTTAACTTTGAAAGGTGCAAGGTTAAAACAACGATCGAGTAGTATTTTCTCCTAATGCTTTTCTCATAGTGTTGGGGAAATCTAATGTCGAAGCCGGTGGGGCGACCCTCTGATACTCTGTAGTTGGAAGTTGTAATTGTACCCAAATACAATGTCGAAATGTTGTCACTCTTGAACTAGTGAAACTTTGTCACAAATTTTCAACATAGGAGCAAGTGCATCCCCCGAGCCATTTTGGTTGCAAAAGCCATAGTTTGGTAGACATTTTGGCGAAATTCAAGCTCACCCATTGCTATCTTTCGCCGCCAAAAAATGGAGAAGCCAACAGATTTGCCAATTCTCACATGTTATCCAAGCCAACTGATGTGCATTGAAACGAGTTGAATTTAATCCACTCGCGTCAATTTGTGACCATGCCAAAATTGAACCAAACCGGTGCAGCAGTATTGCTACTTATTGGTCTTTTCACACTGTGACAAGTAGAAAACAAATTGGTTTTAGCAAAGTCATTTTAGCACCATCGGGTGGATTGGCTCTAAGTATTTTAGCACCATCGAATCTATACTTCCCTCTCTGCTTCCCAGATATCCTAATTTTGCTACCGTTTTACTCAGGGAATCAAGAGAGGGACTGTTCACTGGGTCAGTGGCGTAGTCAGAAATTTAGGTCGGTGGGGGCACCATTGAGCATGGTCTTAAAATTTTATATCTTTTACTTGTAATAAACAACCATAACAAGAAAAAAATGAACTTAAGATATAAAATTGCTACAATACACATATATATAAATAGTCTTTATGGAAAACAAGTACGTAAAAGAGTACTTTTTTAAAAACTTGACAAAGATACATAGGATTAAGTGTTATAAGAGAAAAATGTGTATAATTTTTTAATACAAATTATGATGGTATTTATAATTTGGGATAAAAGTGAAATTATTAAAAATTGCAGTGGGAGCGCGTGCCCCCACTTGTCTCCATGTGGCTCCGCCACTGCACTAGGTTGCTATGTAGTTGGGTAGTTTGCAATGAAAATCTTACAATCAAACGATCCAAATTATTCATCTGGTAAGTGTCGTTAAAAAGAGATTATTTTTAAGAAAAAATTATCTTACTCAGAGAACGACAGGTATTAAATAACATCATATTTTTTAAAATAGTAATAATACTGGTTGAAGTTATTATATATAGATATAGTACTCTTCGTAGGAATATTTTAAAAGAATGAAGAAGATAATAGAGAGTATTGTTGTAAAACGAGAAATGTGCACGGTTCACATACATTTTTGGCTCAAAATTTGCCTAATTCAGTGCACTTGCTCTTAATAGCATCGATCCAACTTTAAGAAATTGTTGCTATAGTGTATACTTTAGGGAGGTCATTGAAATTGTTTATTTTTTTATCGGCAAAAAAGTATTTCATCCATTGCAAGGATACAAAAAGAGATCAGTACGGTAGGAAAAGAATAGTATAGAGAGAGCCTTGGAGGTGCACAATACCCTCGTACTACTGCTGCTTGCAAAATCATTACCTACGTCTTTGCCTCTCAAAGTTTAAATTTATTATTTCAAAAGCAAAAGAAAAACAGCTAGCAAAGTGCTAGCTCAGACGAACACCAAAATTGCAACACCCCTCGAAACACCGGCCCCAACCCGCAACACCCAAGACTGCCGCCGCTACTACGATCATTTGAAACCCACCACCACTACTGCCCTCAAAACGCCATAGACAGAACCCTAAACGTCTTAGTCAACCCCCCACAACTGCCCTTAATCGAACCTCAATACACAGGCCCCAAATAGCTACGACTCAATTTTTTTGAAAGGCAAAAAAAATTCATTCATCTTTGAAATTGTTACAAAGACAATAAGAACAAAGAGACATCATAATCAAAAAATAATCTTATACCTAGTCCGAGACCCAAATTCTCAATTGACAAGAAATCAACTGAGAACACCCATAGATGAAGCCCATACCACAAAGGCCGAAGCCCAGCCTATGAAAACAACCTAGGATACCAAAGGCCTGAACAGCTACGACCCATTAACCACTCCCGGCACTATGACCCCTCAAATTCCCTCACACTGCTGCGTCAGTGAAATTATTTACTTTAACCCGAGAGCATCACCGCGTGGTACTTCATACCACTCCATAATCATGCATTTTCATGGGATTCATGACTAAGTGTATGAACCCCACATAAACGTATGGTTTTGGAGTGCTCCGAAGGACCGGAGTATCACATGGCGGTGCTCCCAGACTACTGAATAATTACTCGGGAGTTCCAGGCTGGTGTATTATTTTCCGTGTGCCATTGTTTTTTTATTTTTATTTTTGAAAAATTAGACAACAATCTCATGCTCATATAGAATAGAAAACTACTCGAAGGCTACAAATGCCCAAATCCCGAACCCCTCCGTTGCGTATGCAGATCTCAACAATCGGGTTATCCATGTGGATTGGGTACGCCATTGTTGAAAATAGATTGTTTTAGCAATTAGTGCGACTACAATAGGTCAGGCGGTAGCCGAAAATGGCAATTAACAAAAACAATTAGTACCACACTCCAACCCCCAGCCCCCCCTTTTTCTCAACAATCGGGTTATCCATGTGGGTCGGGTACGCAGGGCCAGCCCTAAGCTGAAGCCGGAGATGCAACCACTTTAAGCCTCCAAAATTTGTGCAAAAACCAAGGCTTCGTTGTCCATATAATACATGTATATATTATATATATGTTTCTGCGTTTTTCAACCCAAGAGAAGCTCTAGCCAAGTTGGGCGTGAAAACCTTAATTAAAACATGAGCTCCCTGGTTTGAAACCAGGTGCTTTGTTTTGGCAAATAATTACCTTTTGTTTCCTTCTTGTTTTGGCAAATAACCTTTTATTTTGGCAAATTTATTTAAAAGTTTAACTGACTTAAATTATGAAGCTAACATACCATGTTTAATCTTTTTACCGTAGCAACAAAAAAAATTTGTTTTTTTACCATATATTAGCCATCCCATCCCATCAATATTGAAGTTTTTTTCGTTAAAAAGAACTAGGCCCTATTTTAAAAATTCATTTTACGCCTCTAAAATGTCAGGGCCATACACCATTGTTGAAAATAGGTTGTTTTAGGCTTTTAGCTGGTTGGCTGATTTTAGGGGAAAACAATTAGCACTACTGCAATTGGTTGGCGGTAGCCAAAAACGGCTAGTATTACTGCAATTAGTGGACTACTATTCCCCTCTCTCTCTCTCTCTCTAGTGTATCTATTAGGGGTGTACAAAAAAACTCGCAACCCGACCAACACCGGACCCGAAGGGTCTCGGGCGGGGTCGAACATGTGGTTCGGACGGGTGCAGGTTCACTTTCGGTTAAAAATCAATTTTCGGTTCGGGTTCTTACGTTCCTTACCCACGGGATCGGACCCGACCCAACCAACCAGACCTGACCCGACGTAAAGAATTGGACTCGCGGACGATTCTTATCCCTGTTCGATTCAGTATGTGGGCCTAAAATATTGTTTTCCAACACGGTCGGTCGGGTCGGGTTCGGGGTCAAACCCGACCCGTGCACACAACTATGACTATACATACTAATACGAGAGAGAGTTGCAATTAAGTTTGTCACATGCAACTTGTAAAAAGACTTCTTAGTTCTTTATTCTCGATATTTTTTTAACCTTAGTTCTTTGATTCTCTCGTTTTATTATTTTGGGAACCCACACAACAATAGATACCAAACTTAAAATTTTAGAAGTAGGACCCACGAAATTTAATAAGTAGGAATTTGCAGGCCTCGTCCTTGAAAATAATATTCAACAGCCATATAGACAAAAATAGACTCCTACGAATTTTAACGGCGATTAATTAAAAATTAATGAAACAAAACCATTAAAAAGCACCCACAAAAATTAATTGTCGAGATGATGGCGGCCAACCATATTATTTATAAAATAATTTGTGTCAACGACATGATAGTCTTGGACAAAAGAAGAAAGGGAAAATTACGGGCAGGCCGTGTGGACCGGAAGATATCACCACCTCATGGTGTGAACTCTCCAAATTACCACTCTCATGGCATGAGGGAAAGTATTCACCAAAACATGGTAGGTGTGGTTGAAATGACAATTATACCCTCCCAATAACATCTGTAAAATGCCCTAAATATTCATTTCCCACCCAAATCCATCGTTTTCTCCCTTTTCTGATTTCAAGCGATTAAGCTGGCGCCCCTTTCTCTCCAGGTATCTCTCTCTCTCTCTCGCTCTCTGGTCTCTCTCTCTCGCTCTCTGGTCTCTCTCTGGTAGCTCTATCTCTCTGTCTCGTAGGTGCGTGTGCGTGTGTGTTGTGTGAGAATTGAAAAAAACCTTACTCGAAATCCCCCCTCTCTCTCTCACACTGACTGAGTCGTAGTTATCCAGACATTGAGACCCAATTTCTGGTTGTTTTATGCAGAATTTGGCCGACATTGTTGTGTTAACCCGGATTGAAGGTTTGACGGAAGCTAGTTAGGTCGAGTTGGTGAGTTTGCTGTATTATGTTCATATTTAGGTGACTGTGTTTTATTTTGTTTTCATGGGCACTCTTCGTTTATTTGATGTTGTTGTTTGGCATGTGGGTTTGTTTACAAATAGTACAAATATCGTGTAACCACCTGATCTGAACAGAGTTTATGGTTTCGTTGGTCGGTATAGAGTTTTGATCTTTATGAGTAGGTGATTTTGTCCTTACAGAACATGTATGTGGTCCATATTAACATTTCACCTGCAAACAAATAACCTGGTACGTATTTGATTAAGTTTGGGAAAAGTACACTGGAATCTCTAGCTTAGAAGAAATTAGGGCATGTTGACTGTTTTTCCATTATTAACACTAGGGATTGTGCCTGTCCTTGAACGCATGGCGCAACACGTTTTTTAACACGACTAAGATGGATTATCAATAAGTGTGTAATCTTTTTTTCTTGGTCGAAGAGTGTAGTGTATTCAAATTAAAAAAATGAGAACATAACGAATGGAAATCTGCAAGAGCAGTGCAAATACAAAAAGGAGCACTACAAGGATCCTTCAATCCTGGTGGGTGGAAGAACCTAATTTCAAATTAAAATATAGCCTTTTGTCTCTTTTCTGTAGTTGATTATTGGGTAAAGTTCGGCCATCCCTGGACCAGTTGCTGGGCTTTCTAGAGTCTTATGATTATAGATTGTATATTGAAGTTTTAGGTCATTTGTTTAGGTTCCTGTATAGTGCATATGGGTGACACCCTCTACGTTCCATTTTTTAAACACCTTTTACAATTTTACCAAGTGCAAGCTTGCACGCACATGCGCACGGACAGACACAGAAATTTACTCCTTCGTTCACCATGTTCCTTAATCCACCCGTCAACTTGTATGAAAGAGTTTTCGGGTGGATTAAATTCTGCAACAGATTGTATGATAGTTCAGCCAGACTTGTCTTGGTTCTCTGTTATAACTTCTTGCTTCTGCTTTTAAAAATCAGTTCAATTTCAGCACTATCCCTGATGTTAAGACATCATGATTATCTGTCAAGTTGATTATGTCTCATTTGCATTCCAGGTTTTGCATGGTTCAGAAAGGGGGGAACCGGCTGCCCTTCTTCTTTCCCCTTTAAAGCCATCATTCAAGAGTGCTGATGTAACACAAAGTGGAAGTCAGTTCACTTTGTTCTTAACTGCTCCTTTACAAGCATTCTGCGAATTGGTTGGCCTCACCTATTCAGACAGTGATGCTGTGAGTTAATTGGGAAACATACTAAACTTGATTACTGCCATTCTATTTCTACATGTCCCATTGAGGAGTTTCTTATTTCAGGAATCTTACAATGATGCTGACAGCATCCTCTCAACTTCATTCTCTGAGTGGGTAGTGATACTCTGTACTTCAACTACTTTGGACTTGGTTTGGGCTCAAGTTTTATCGGATCCATTTCTGCGGCGGCTTAATCTTAGGTACTCTAGTTTTCTTGATGGATTTGTCTTTGGTAATAACCCTTGCACTTTTCACATATGGTAATTCGAATTGGAAAGCTGGGATTTAAATATTGGTTCCCGAAGTGTTTGGCTTGCCTTGGGGAAAGAAACCAGATGGTTAACAGTCGTATGATTACGACAATTTTGAAACGAATTGGAAAAGATGGAGGAAAGGAAGTCAACATCCATTTTTCTGATGGAAAGAATACTGAGCGTATCATTTAATGGCTATGTTGTGATTCGCTTGCATGACGGACTGTTCATTCAAAAATGGCAGATTGGACTTTATGAATACTAGTTTTTTCTACTTTTCTAGAGAAATATAGAATCTAATTTTGGGAACCATGCTGTTGCGTTCATCCCCTAGAATCTCCCAGTTAGAAGGAAAATGATTATGATAGCATCGTAACTCTGCACCCAGGAAGCATGACAAACATAAAAAATGATTCTCCAGGTTCTCCTCAATAGCCCATTCCAGCACCAATAATCTTGCTCGCACTTCCATTGCAGAAGTTGAGGAAGTAAGACATGTAATAGACTTATGCAATCCAAGCACCATCAGTGACAAAAGAGACCAAATTCCCATGATCCTCCTCCATACCATCCTTCCCGTAACAAAAACATAATTGCAGTTGCATGCCTTTGGCCTTATCCGTGACCACACTACCGGAATCAAAATCCGTAGAAGTATGCTTCCCAAGTGCGTCCGTGCATGAACATATAGTCCTCAAAAACAGTTTAACACTATCAACCTTAGCCTTGTCCGATTTGAACAATACTAGCAAAAAATGAAACACCACTATCTTAGGAATTTCAGAAGCATATACTGCCCTGTCAATGTTTGTATTCACTCCAAAATGGTTGTATCTTCAAATGATTGTACTCCTTTTCTCGTAACTTTATCTTGGGCTGAAGAAAAGCTTTGTGATATAATCATAAATGCCCATCTCTATAACACTGAGTAAACAAGAGCTGCCCCAACCCCAATAGATTGCCGTAGGCCCAATAGTTCTTTAGTTGTCAGGGCTTTAGCTGCTCTTTCTCCTCCTTAAGAGCCATGATGACTAGTTTTGAATCTTACCATTGCAAAATGCAGCTTCACATTCCCCCTTCTTCTGTCTTCTTTTTTTAATCATTCATTCCCCCTTCTTTGTTGAACGGCCATTCATATATGACACATTGAAGACCAAGTGGTTGGCCTAACTGCTAAAGCCCTGACAAAAGCTATCAAAAGCTTATTGTCATAACATTATTGCCATCCGATTTTAAGCTGAAAACA
>BPLS01032208.1:9276-21645 GCA_019656275.1 Rhododendron kiyosumense
GCATCTTCAGAGAATATTCCAAACGGGAAATAAAAGGAGTGATGTAATGAGATCCAAAACAAGTAGTTAGGACGTTTTTGGTATAATTCTAGATCTAGGATAGATTTGCTTGCATCTTAATAGTGTTCTTGAGTGTTCTTAAATTTCCAGCTTTGAATATTTCAATTTCTGTCTTTAATTGTTAGTTTTTGATATTTTTGCCTTAATTAAAGTTGTTACTCTTCTTCCGATCTATCGTTTGATCCATTTTATTTCTAGTCTTGTGTTTTCAATTATGCTTAGTCAATTTTCGGTTGCTCTTATCTTTGTAGATATATGAGAGTAGTTTCAAGGGTTGGGTCATGGGATGATTAGCATCCCGTGGCTTGGGCGAAAATTGCATTTTCTCACCAATAATGCTTTAATTTCTAGATTTGAAAATTAATGTGGGGTTCGGATTCATTTGGGGAATTACCGAGGTGTTAACCTCTTTGATCATGTGTAGGTAGGAGCATAGACTACCTACCACACATGATGCTTAGAGCTCTGTCGCTCGAGGGGTTCACCAAATGAGTTCTAGAACTAGCTTGATAATCGGATCTCTTTTTCTCGGTTTTGATACCTACAATTGTGTATTTTAAATCGCGTGAATTGGTGAAAAATGTGATTTAGCCCAAGTCATGAGTACTAGGATTCCTAGACCTAACCTATCTTTTTCCAAGTTAATTCGCTCTTAATTTAGCCATTTTAATTCCACCGTTCAAAGTAAATCCAAGTTGACTGGCTAAAAGTCGAAATCCTTACTTGCATCTACAAATCCGAGGCAAGCCATAAACTAATTCCCTTTGGTACGATCCCGGACTTCTCCGGATTATTTTGCTTCATCGATATTCAAACCCTACGCTTGGGGTAATATTCTTCAACACGGAAGATATCGAAGCAATCGTATAAATCGTATGAAGTTACTTTGATCGTAGATAAGATTATCTTTTGAAGTTGGAAATGCATGATTTATTTTCAAGATGTTTCAAGCATGTTATGTAGCTTAGAGTTTGTTGATCTTGTTGGAATGATCTTATGAGATGCATGTTTTGTATGTAAAGTCTTACACTGCGAAGTCTTGCATGAAAACGAGACACGAAAACCGAGAAAGTAGAAACATAGCACCTAGGGTGTTGTTTAACAAGAAGAATGTGTTTTCCAAGGAGGAAATATTTTTGACACTACATAATGACCATTTCGAGGGTATTATGTGGGTTGTGTGTGTGTGTGTGTGTGCCAATGGGAACCTGGTGCGGCGGAACCATTGTGAGGATACTCGGGAGACCGGAACGGCGGAACTGAGGTTGGGTGAGTAGCTTGGTTATCCGCGGTACGGAGCCAATGCAATGTGTGCCAATGGGAACCCGGTGCGGTGGAACCATTGTGAGGATACTTGGGAACCCGGAATGGCGGAACCGAGGTTGGGTGAGTTAAAAAAGAGGTTTTTAAGAAAAGATAGTGGAAATAACAAAACGGTCTACAATGAGTCAAGTAGATGAACAACAACGTTAGTTATAAAGCGATTGTGGATGTTATTGTCTTTTATAGCTGTTTATGTACATATCATGTGGAAATCGATGTTTTATTATGTTATAAGTTCATAAGTTAAGGGTTAATAAGTAGGATTTTACTATTGAGCCTTCGTAGCTCATGGTGTTACCGGCCTTGTGGTGACCCTGGCATATTATATGGGTGGCGACGCCGGTATAATATGTCAGATTTGATAGATGAACAGGACGAACTCTTCACCTTAGAGGCGTTCGGAGCCGAAGAACTCGCTAGGGTGGAGGAACAAGAGGAGCCATAGTTAGGAACCTTAGTTCCCTTATGTTTCCTATTTTGTGTTTTAAATACTCTTACGAGAGTTATGTTGTAATAATGAGCAATGACTCACTTTATCTCTGTAATAAATTATCCCTTTAACGTAACTAAAATTAGGGGCATTACACTTTTCCTTTTATTTAACTAAAAATCTAAAATAAGCTTTTAAAATATTTTATATGATTAAGAAAATTTGACTCAAAATTCAAACATGATAATATACCAATTACCACACATATACTGATATACATTGCGTTTTATCTAATAAAGATTTTTTTAAAAAATACATAGAAAATAAATAAGAAAAAAAAGTAATTTAAAAAACAAACCTCCATGTGATTCGAATTCGAATCCAAGTCCTAATGTCCAATGGAACTTGTCACACATCACAAACCACCAAGGCCATTAATTATGTTATGTTTTTACTTGGAACAACTAATAATAAATAAGAAAAAAAATTGGTTTTAAAAAAATAATCCCTATGGCCGATGGAGATCGGACCCAAGTCCTTGAGGATTTGACACACTCACACACATCTCAAACCACCAAGGCCAACAATCTTTTTATGCTTATAATTGGAACAAATAATACATATAACGTACGGTAGCCACACAATTGCGACACAACTATGACGATCCATATCGTTCATTTTGTTGTTTTTGGTGTTTTTAATCAGTCTTCGCAAATTTTCAGGTCTATTAGGTTTTGGAAGCCCTTTCATCAGGGCGTAGATTCATTATATGAAATTTTTTGTTATGTGCGATCAAGTATATAATGATAACCAATTTACTTCATTTTTTGCATGAATGATATAATCACTCCCAGGTAAAAAGTAGATGGTTCCGATTTTCAAAAAACAGCTTGGGCGGCCCTTGAGTGATGCATTATAGGACTTTAACGCCTTTAGAAACACCGAATGTGTTCTGATCATGTGGTTTTCAAGATCCGATTATCACCTATTTAGGGGAAACTGATAAATTTGATAAGATCCTAAATCATAATGGTTTAGATCAAACATTCGAAAAAATGAGTCTACAGCTACCTTTCAAATCTATACATCCAACTTCTCTAGTTCCATACCAATGTGTTCCGCTATAGTCCAATGTATGTTAACCACACAATTGCGACACAACTATGATGATCCATACCGTTCATTTTGTTGTTCTTGGTGTTTTAATCACTCTCGCAAATTTTCGGGTCTATTGGGTCTTGGAAGCCTTTTCATCGGGACGTAGATTCATTAATATGAAATTTTTTGTTATGTGTGATCAAGTATATAACGATAACCAATTTACTTCATTTTTTGCACGAATGATATAATCACCCCCACATAAAAGGTGGACAGTTCCGATTTCAAAAAACAGCTCGGGCGGCCCTCGCGTGATGCATTATAGTACTTTAATGCCTTTGGAAGCACCGAATGTGTTTCGATCATGTGGTTTTCGGCATCCGATTATCACCTATTTAGGGGAGAATGATAAATTTGATAAGATCTTAAATCGTAACAGTTTAGATCGAACATTCAAAAAATGAATCTACAGCTACCATTCAAATCTATACATCCAACTTATCTGATTCTAAACCAATGTATTCCGCTATAGTCCAATGTACACTAGCCACACGATTGTGATACAACTATGATGATACATACCGTTCATTTTGTTGTTCTTGGTATTTTAATCACTCTAGCAAATTTTCAGGTCTATCGGGTTTTGGAAGCCCTTTCATCGGGACGTAAATTCATTAATATGCAATATGAAATTTTTTGTTATGTGCGATCAAGTATATAACGATAACCAATTTACTTCATTTTTTGCACGATTGATATAATCACTAGGTTTTGCAAGATTGATATAATCACTAGGTAGACGGTTCCGATTTTCAAAAAATAGCTCAAGCGGCCTTCGAGTGATGCATTATAGAACTTTACGAGAATTTTCGATAAGTTGGTGCATATGGATTATGGTGTGTAGTATGCACATGATCACAAAGATCCTATAAAAGCAAAGAGATGTTGCCCTAGCAGTCATGTGATCTTACTCTCTCCAATTCTCTGTTTACTGTTCTCAACGTCTCTCTCTCTCTCTGTCTCTCCGACTCTCTCATCACCTTAGCTCACCGACTCACTCACTAGTCACCGTCACTCGCAAAAGAGCCAGCGTTTGGGCTGGGACGTCACGCCTTAGGTCCCTAAGGTATCATATATGTTCTCGAAATCTTTAATTCTTCGGTTTACATTCTTTTTTTTTCTTTCTATGTTGCTGTTTTGCTAGATCTGGTACTCTCGGCTATGCCCATGCCATATTCATCTCTTCACTTATAGCCTTCCATCCGTTTAACTGTAGATCAACAATAGTATTGCACAAGAATGCAATAAAGAAATTATTAACAAATTTTTGTGGAAATAAATCGCACTTAATTGGTAATTCTGGGTCAAACTTGATCCAGATGAATTTCTTCATTGTAAATTAACTCTTTGTCCCCATGTTAAACTAGGCTGCCAGTTAAGAACATTGTCTCACAAATTATGGTTCTACTAGAGGGTAGGACAAGAGCATTGTCTGGCATCATGAATCAACTTTTAATGGTAAGATCTACTTGAATTTGTAATTTGAAGTAGACAGAGAAAGAGTAGCTGCAACACAATTTGAATGTGTTACGAGAAAAGAAATCAAACTGGATTGTCTGTTAAATTCTCTATTACTTATCGTCCCTCGTTACCAATTTACATGCTTTATGTTTAAAGATATCTGGACAGTAGTTCCTTAACACTTCTATGTTCTCCAGTTCTCCTATACAGGTTTACTTGTGCCAAAAGTTGGTCCTGTATGTCCCCAAACTTTCTTTGGTTTTTGAGTTTAATATAGCGACAGGTTACTTATTATTCCGTAAGAGGCCTATGTTCTCTATTTAGGGTTATGTTGGGGAAAGACCAGCTTGTTTCCTGTTTGCCACCAGTTTTGTTTAGGTTGTTATTTTTGGGCCTAATTGGAGAAGATAATAATTTGTATTAAAACCAGATGTTCAACCAGGTACAAAGTTGGTAGTATTGGATAAACAATCCTTGCAGTCCACAACTTATCGTAAGGAGATCTAAAGATATGCTAGTTTGTTTTTTTTCCTTTTTTATTTGTTGCTGCTATAACATACGTGCTATTATGGTGGGAATATATTTTCTTTTGTTAAAAGAATGCAAGTTGTTACAGGACTAAGAATCCAAAAAAAAGTGAAGGAAAGAATAAGTTAGGTATTTATGCTAATAACACAAAACTTTCTGGTCTAGTGCTACATATGATTTTGTCAAATGCATCTATTTCCTCTCTTTTGTGAAGGTATTTACTTGAATATTGCTTGTATTTAGGGTTACAAAATTAGGGTTTCTGTGTTTCTCCTTTAATAACCCTTGTTATGGTATTTTTTTTTAGATGGATGCTGGTAATTTTAATTTAGGACTCTAACTTCACACGCTGAACTTTCGAAATATTTGGACCTAGAATCTTTAACGTGAATGAGTTGCTTAATTTTGATATCTTAGCTTGGTTGTTGCATCCCCTTCAGTTTCCGGCTATGATGGAAAAAAAATCAATGTTTGAGCCGTAGTGGTGTTGTTATGAACTATGAAGTGGTGTTGCAACTTATGAAGGCCTTAATGGCAACTTAATGTTGCATCCATTTCAATTTTCTGCTATCATGATGAAAAGGAACTAATATCTTAGCAGAATTCAATTTTCTTAGTCATTTTCCTTGTTCATTTGGCTTTCATATACCTGTTTTCTGCTGCTGTTGGTGCATGCCTGGCATGTTGGTTCTTGTTTTTTTGTGGTGGATTACCAGTGTAGTGCAAAGAAGGTTATCATTTCTGGTCCAAGTAAGGATGCTCCCATGTTTGTTATTGGTGTCAATAAGAAGGAATACAAACCTGATGTTGATATTGTTTCCAATGCTAGTTGCACCACCAACTGTCTTGCTCCATTGGCAAAGGTTGATTTTGTACTCGGTTTCAATCACTTGTCATATTTTTAGAATCCAAAGTTTTCATGTACCTCTAAATTGAAATGGCTATCTTATGCTTTTTGTATACCAATCTTGATAGGTTACTCTTCATAGATTTGGCATTGTTGAGGCTCTCATGACCACAGTACAGCAATTACTGGTGTGTGCCTATTTCTCGTCCTTGTTACATTGGAGAATGTGAAATTATTGTCTTATTAATATCTAATCGAGCGTATATAATCTGCAGATTTTGAATTTGGCTTTAGATGAATGAATAAAGCATTTATGATGTTCTAGTTGTACGGTTGAATTTAATGGGTCTGCCTATAATATCTAGATCGACACTGTGTAGCTATCATTTGCTTGTTTTGTCACGGCATTTTAGCCATTCCTAGATGAGATATGATAGTTTATAGTTTATGACCAAACAAATTAATCCGGAACTGAAAGCGTGGCCTTTCCCAGTGAATTTGTTATTCTTAGTTGATCGAAGCTTGTTTAGAACAATTAACTACCCGAGCGTGTCCATGTCCGACATGGATACGAAAGGCATGGAGACGTGTCCATGCTTCTTAGCTTGTAACTGCTAAAAGGGGTTTAAAGAGGTCATCTGATGTTCTAGCTCATCCTTGTGATGTAATAACTTGGTGATTTTTGGATTATTAAACTGGACAACTTAAGTGAATGGTTATGTTGTCATTTGGCAATGGTGCATTTCATGGAAAGTGAATGATGATTATTGTAGTTTGAAACTTAGAAGAATACTGCTTTATGCTTCCTGGTGTGTGCTTCTGCTTACATTTCTCTCTTTCTTTGTTTAAGTATCTACAAAGTGACATAAATACACACTTATAATGACATAATATATTACTTACCTTGTTTAAATGGTGGAAATGTAATTCTTTGATACCAAGAGATAGAACATGATCTTATGTTGTGCTTTTTTTCACTATAAATAACAACACATTCAAGAAGAAGGCCTTCAAAGCTATGATTGTTTTTGTTTTCATATCTAAAAAATGTTCTACGAAACTGATTTTTAAGACAAGCCTTACATTTGTTAATCGGCACGAGCACGACACGTTTGAAGGCGGCACGCCATGCCATAAACACAGTATAATCCTGGCACGGCACGGCACGGCATGATTCAAAAAAGCACGGCACGACAAGAAAGGCAAGGCATGACATGACACGATAAAAAAGGCACGGCATGACATGACACGACAAAAAAAGGCATGGTACGACACGATACGATTAATTAATTGGGCACGGCACGACACGACACAATTTAAAAAAAGCACGGCCTGACACGGCACGATAAAGTAAAATGGCCCAGTAAGGCACGCTTAAAGCACGACACGTCTTGGCACGATAAAGTAAATGGGCACTGCACGGCACGACACGAAGCACGATTGGCACGGAAGTTGAATGGCACGGCACAACAAGCACGTTTGACACCCCTAGATAAGGTCGAGCCCAATTTTTTGTTGGTTTATGTTATTATGTATAATATTTTGAGTGGCCATCTCTCCTATTCATTGCTGGGGGTTTTCCCTATTCATTGTGGGGTTATACCCTTTTTCATTATGCCATTCACCCCATGTATTCAAGGCTAGGCAGCCATACAAGGATCCATTTTAGGTTATATATAGGCAGGGGCGGACTAAGTAAGGGGCACGTGGGGTCATGTTGTTTGCGTGAATCGTGTTGATATTATTCTTTTCCTTACTTAGCTATTTGTACTAAGTGTATTCCTTATTTAGCTTTGTGTACTACGTGTACTAGTGTAGTGCAGTTCATCTTGTAACCTATATAATGTCTCTTCTAAAGGTTTAGAAATATATAGAAATTTTATCCTATTCGATTTATTGCTTTTATCTTGGTATCAAAGCCTACCCTAAAATTCCTAAACCCTACTTCTGTCTCAGTACTTCTTGCCCAGTGACATCCGATCAAAACTCTACTTTCTTCCTTGCTTCTCATGTTAATCATGATTGATGAGAGTAAATCTGTGGTGTCAGCCAACGGCAACGCCCAGTGGTGACTGTCCAGAGTGACTCCTCTACCGCCATTCCGTTTTGGATTAAGAATGGCCAAACTACACTATGTGGTCTCAGATGATGGAGTTACATGCTACCGGTCAAGAAAAAATTGGTTACTTGACAAACGATACTCCTCAGCCCGCTAAATCCCATCCCAATTTCCCGAAGTGGCAGAAGGAGGATGCCATCGTCAAGGGTTGGTTGGTGAAAACGATGGAGCCCGACCTCCTTGGCTTGTTTCTTGGTCTTCATACTGCTGCTGCTGTTTGGACGAGTGTCACCTAGATGTATTACGATGGTGCCGATGAATCTTAACTCTATGAGTTGCGTTGTAAGGCCACCCGTATCAAATAGGCTGGTCGCCCGGTTCCAGTATACTTTGCCGAACTCCAAACTATATGGCAAGAGCTTTATAAGCACCGCCCTATTTCCATGGTTTGCTTTGTTGATATTAAGGCACGTCAAGATGAAATTGTGAAAGATGGTACCTACGATTTTTTGGCTGGCTTGGACGATGTGTTTGATAAAGTCTAGAGTGACTTTCTAAGCCATAGGAAACATTAATACTGAACAATTGGATTGTATTGTATTAATGTTTCCTATGTTTTGCTTGCTTCAGGGTATCCAGACACGGGAGATCATTGGGCGTGGTACTAAGAGAGGGGGATTATATTATGTGGATGATGTTGCAGCCAATTGAGTTCTTTAGGTGCGAAAGACAATGGATGATAAGTGCAAGAAAGTCTGGTTCTGGCATCATCATCTTAGGCATGCTTCTTTTGGTAATTTGTGTCATTTGCTTTCGTCCTTATTTCAGGATGTTAAAGACTCTGAGTTCAAATGCAATATTTGTATTCTAGCTAAGAGTCATCATGTTCCTTATCCTTTGAGTTTTAATAAAAGCACTATTCCATTTAAATTAATTCATTCTGATGTGTGGGGTCCTTCCCCTATGACTACTCCAACAGGAATTAAATGGTTTACATGTTACCTTTGTGGAAGACGATACTCGCATGAATTGGCTGTATGTGATGAAACATAAGAGTGATGTTGGCCCTATATTTCGGGTTTTTCATCAAATGATCAAAACCCAATTTTCTCTTGCTCTCAAGGTTCTACGCTCAGACAATGGTGGAGAGTATATTAATTTTGCACTATCTCAGTTCCTTCAAGACCATGGTATGATACATGAAACTTCGTGTACTGAATGGTGTTGTAGAGTGTAAGAATCACCATATTCTCGAGGTTGCAAGAGTTCTTCTCCTTGGTGCTTTGGTACCTAAGCGTTATTGGGGTGATGCTGTCCAATATGCTATCTATCTGATGAATAGACTGCCCTTTCGAGTTCTTGATTTTCACACTCCTATGGAAGTCTTGGCATCTCATGTGCCCCTAACAACCCACTTAAATTTGTCTCCACGCGTATTTGGTTGCATGGCCTATGTTCATATTCACAAGAATCAACAAAGCAAATTGGATCCATGTGCTATACAATGTGTATTTCTAGGATTTTCTCCTACACAAAAAGGATACCGGTGCTATCATCCTCCTACTCGATGCTCTTATGTTACTATGGATGTGACTTTCTCAGAGTTGGAAATGTATTTTGCTTCTCCCATGTCCAATCATGTCCTTTAGGGGGAGACATATGCTGAGATTAAAGGAGAAATTGAAGGACCTGATTGGTTTGAAGTCGTTCTGGAAGATGTACCTGTTGAAACGTGCCCTAGTTCAAGTCCTATAGGCTCTGGCTCAAGTCCTATAGGTCCTGGCTCAAGTCTTATAAGCTTTGGCTCTAATGAAGATGTGTCTGATGCACGGGGCTCATGCTCTCGTCCTTCTGTTACACCTCAGTATGTGATGGCTGACTCAATAAGTGATTCCCTCTCTTATGACTCTATAGTACCTGCCCATGCTCTTGTGGATATTGTCGAGGTAATTAATTGGACATTAATATTTCTTCTAATCCTAAAGCAATTGAAAAGTCTTCTTATCAGTTGCCTCCTAGACAGAATTGCAGTTATACGCCCGACGGGTTTTCTCCGGAAGGAAAGGCAAGGTACTCAATTGCTCATTATGTGCCCTCACATAGATTGTCACCGCAGTATCAAGCATTTGTGAATCAGATGGCTATAGTTCAGATTTCTAGTAAAGTAGAAGAGGCTTTGAAGGACCCAAAATGGATAGAGGCTATGAATGAAAAAATGAAGGCACTACAAAGGAACAAGACTTGGGACATCGTTTTATTACTGAAAGGCAAGAAATCAGTGGGATGTAGGTGGGTCTTTACCATTAAACATAAGGCTAATGGAACGATTGATAGGTACAAGGCCAGGTTGGTAGCACAAGGATATACGTAGACATACGGTGTCGATTATCAAGAGACTTTTGCACCATTGGCAAAAATAAATATTGTTTGAGTTTTATTGTCCTTAGCAATCAATTTTGATTGGCCTTTGAAGCAGTTTGATGCGAAAAATGCATTTTTGCACAGAGATTTGAAGGAAGAGGTATACATGAACTTTCCACCAGGATGTGGGATAGTCAATGAATTAGGGAAAGTGTGCAGGTTGTGGAAGGCTCTCTATGGTCTAAAGCAATCACCTCGAGCGTGGTTTGAGAGGTTTACACATGCCATGAAGAGATATGGATAACGTCAAGGAAATTCTAATCATACCTTGTTTATAAAATGAAAGGATGGTAAAGTTACTTTGTTGGTCATTTATGTTGATGATATGATTGTCATAGGTGATGATACTGATGAAATTCAGAAACTGCAAGGTTATTTAGTATCTGAGTTTGATATGAAAGACTTGAGAGGTTTGAAATATTTCTTAGGAGTTGAAGTTGCTCGCTCTAGTGGTGGCATTAATGTGTCACAATGAAAATATGTGTTGGATTTGTTGACTGAAACTCAAATGTTGGGCTGTAAACCTGCAAGTATTCCTATTGTGCAAAATCATCATCTGGGGATATATCCTGATCAAGCTCCAACTAATCGAGAGAGATATTAGAGGTTAGTTGGAAAATTGATTTATTTATCCCTCACCCGACCTGATATTGCGTATGTAGTGAGTGTTGTTAGTCAGTTCATGCACTCTCCAAGTGAGGATCATATGGAGGCCGTAATGCATATTCTGAGTTAGAAGTCTGCTCCTAGGAGAGGTCTATTGTTCAAGAAACATGGGCATTTGAGGGTTGAGAGAAACACAAATGCAGATTGGGCAGCCAACATAACTGATAGACGTTCTACTTCAGGTTACTTCACGTTTGTCGGTGGTAACCTGGTTACTTGGCGTAGTAAGAAACAAAATGTGGTTTCACGGTCAGCTGTTGAAGCTGAGTATCGAGGTATGACTCAAGGAATTTGTGAGCTTCTTTGGCTACGTTTATTGCTTACCGAGATAGGCATTGAGGTAAGATGTTCTATGCAACTCTATTGTGATAATCAGGCTGCTCGCAAGATAGCAAATAATCCTGTTCAGCATGATCGTACCAAGCATGTAGAGGTTGATCGACACTTTATCAAGGAGAAACTGTGTAACGACCCTGATTTTTGGTCGTTAAAAATTTCGTTAAATATTTGAATTTTATTTGAATTTCCTTAATTTCCTTGTAGTTTGTCAAAATTACGTTTTTGCCCCTTGAAAAATTATTTCTTTGCGCTTTAGTCCGCTTGGCAAACCTAACTAGTTTTTAACCATCCGATTGAAGTAACCGAGCTAGCAAGCTATTTAGTTACTTTTCCTTAACCGCAAAATGACCGTTTTGCCCCCCTTGAACCTTTTGAGCATTTTGAACCTTTTGAGCCTAGACTAAGAATTTGGATATTCTTTTTCTTTTAATTATTTTGGATATATTCTTTGTCCATTGGACAATAAATGTTAGGGAAACTATTATCCATTGGATAATAGAAACCCCATTAGTTTATATTAAATGTCTACTTTATTAAAGTGCTATGAATAGTAAAAAGTAGCTTTTTGATTACTTTTTGATTATTTTAAAGTACCTTTTTGGATTACTTTATTATTTAATCTCCCTAGTAGCTATTATCCATTGGATAATAGAAGTTAGGGTGGTTATTATCCATTGGGTAAAAGGTTCATCTTTCAACTTAGTACATGGGTTGATTAATTTAGTATTTTCTTTTTAACCCCATGTGCCAAAGTACAATTATTTTAAAATAAAAATTTGCCAAGTCACTATTGTCCATTGGACAATAGAAGTTAGGGGATTTATTACCCAATGGGTAATAGGTTGTTCTTCCACCCTAGCACATGGGAGACTTAAATATTAGCTTTGTACACATGTGCCTATTGATTTGTTTTAAATGAGAAAATCCTAGCCTTTAAAGTCTACCTTTGATCTTTTGGTACAAAAGTACCATTGTTTAATTGTTCTTGCACATGCATGCATATATATATATACCTTGAGAGAGAGAGAGAGAGAGAGAGAGAGAGAGAGAGAGAGAGAGAGAGAGAGAATTCGGTTG
>BPLS01032211.1:0-50357 GCA_019656275.1 Rhododendron kiyosumense
CATCGTCACTTTCCAAAACAAGAAGAGCATTCAGTGCACCAGTTACTGTGCTTTCTGAGCCAGAACGAAGCAACCTCACCAAAACAGCAACAGGTACTTCCAAATAAAATTCAGAACTAAATTGCAGAATATTGGCTAAAACAGAAGCAGCCGATTCCCACAAGGCGTGAGGGAGTGAGGGGTCTGCTTGCAATATCACCCTGGAAAGCTCACTGACCCCACCTTCTTTTGCGATTTCGTTTGGCCAAGTCAATGCAATACCCACAAGAGCCTTTACGGATCTTTGCTGCAAAATGTGTACTCCAGAACTAAGGGAGCGAATTAGAGGACCAATCACTTGCTGCGTCGCTGGATCCCTTTGAAGATGTTCTTCCAAAAGTAGATGAGATAGAAGCTCAGCTGCCAACTGCTGCACTAGCGCAGATGGAGAGTCTAATAGAGGAATAAGTGGTTCAATAGCTTGGTGAGGTGTCAAGTTATAGTCGGCTCTACACTGTGGATGCTCCAAAATATTTACAAGAACTTGTAAAACGCTATGCTGTCCGTCGGGTCCAAACTCTGGTCGAGTTAGTAACAGGAAAAGGGGCTCCACCACTTTTGCAGAAGATGGACCCTTGGCAATTGTAGCATTATTGGTCAATATTCGGAGCAATTCTGCGAAAGCGGCAGAAAGAAAATCTGGAGCTTCATGGAGAATATCAAGCACGCTTTCTATCACTCCAGATTTCACCATTTCCATCTTACAAGAAGGCCTATCTTTGCCCAACTTCACAAGAGCTTTGGAAATAGCCTCATGAAGCAGGTAATTTTTACCATAGAGAAGGCCAACAAGAGGAATAACGGCACCATGCGCAGCAATTAGTTCCGCCAGTTGCTCATCATCCAAGAGTTTATCCAACGCATGGACGACCGAATGCTGAGCTGGACTAAACTCTGTTACAAGCAATGAGACCAAGGGCTCAACACAGCGAGCTGCAGCCATTGTAGACCTGATTCTTGTGTTTCCAAAAAGGACCCCACACAACTCGGCTGCATCGCCCTTCAATTCCATCGAACAATTCGACAAAAGAATCCGACAAAGAACATCGACCGCGTTCATTTCAACATCCGCCACCGCAAGCGCTCTTGATGGGTTATCGCTCAGTAACCTAACTAGGGCAGCGATAGCAGCGTGTTGCTCTTTCTCCAAACCAGTGTTTAGAATTTCCACCAATGGTTGAACAGCTTGCCTTGAAGAGTCTGCATTCCTAATATGGTCGGCGGAAAATAGGTTTTCCAATGCTTTAGCAGCACTGTACCTTGCACCCCTTCCACCTAAACACAAAACTGCTACAAGTTGACTGACAGCACCAAATGCAGATTCATGTCTCCGAATTTCAGCACTGCCAAATAGGAGTCCCAATAGGTCCGTAGCAGCTTCCTCTGTTGCGTCTTGTGGCCCAAGTGAAAGATACTTAGTCAGTGCTTCCAGAGCCCCTGACTCAACCATTAGAATCTTGTTTGGGGGACAGTCTTTTGCAAGCTGAGTCAGAAGCCCAAGTGCTAGAAAAGGTGCCCCCGGACGATCTGGAATTGGTTTGAGTAGATCGACAAGGGCAGGGATTGCTTTTCTAGAAGTAGCACCAACCCTAATGTCATCAACCCTAAACAACCTCTCAAGAGCTGCTTGTTCCGGATAATGTACTAAAGAAAATTGCTCTGACAACTCCAGAAGATTAGATATGTCAACATCAGCACACCCAAGCAAGGAAATGAGACCACCTGCAGCGCCTGAATTTGCAACAGACAGAAGAGTCCCCCTGCTTCCATTACATACTAGACTGGCCATAGCTTGTGCAGCAAAGTATCTGTTTGCTGACTCCTCTGACTTCAACAAATTTGCAAGAACTGGTACAGATTTCATTGTTGCATGTGCTCGTATGATATCTCGCTCTTGAAACAAAATTGCTAGTAGTAATGCGCAAATCCATAAGCTACTATCTTCTTTAAAATCAATCTGCATGGATTACCCCAGGATAAACAGAGTGTCAATTGCATTAGTATCTGAGAAACTTTCATTGGCTTATGCTTTGTTCTCTTTACAATTCAAAAAGAATTTTTCAAAAAATACCCCCTAGATTCCCCCTACTTCCAACATTTCTCTCTCTATCTCTCTCCACTTATTAGCCTATTTTTCAAAAAAAATTTCAAAAACCAAACCAAACATAGCATTAGTGTGAACAAAAAAGTAGGCTAGAAAGTAAGAATTTTACAAGGCTTGCACAAAAATCAAAGGATTTTTCGATCCCTAGATGCAAACATGAAGAAGGTTTACACTCTGAGTGGAGCAAAATCTGAAAAACAAAAACCGTACCTGACTATATTGTGATTCAGATATTCTCTCAGTGAGGACTTCAACTGCTCCAGCCTCCATAATCTCAACTTTACTTCTGTCATCATGACAAGCAAGGACAGAGAGTAGCCATACAGCCATGTTCACACCAGAAATAACAGCTGTGCTTGTTTCGGCTTCACCATTCCTCCCCTCTTCAGCATTCCCACAAATACTTATGGACTCGTTATCCGCCTTCTCCCCCGAATGAGGAGACTCCATGGAATTAAGCATTCCAACAAGAGATTGAATAAGAAGGCTACGTGAGTTCGACTGGTTCAAATCCTCCAAAACTCTCTGGTGATTCACTTTTGCAGCACAAATAAGAAGCGCAGTTCCCCCAATCTTGACCCTTCTGTTTGAGACATGGATAACCCTTCCAGCAATTGATGAAATACATCCAGAGGTGCTGGCAATTGCATTCCCTAGGACAATAGGCTGAGACCGGCAAAGCCGTGACAATATTTCTATAGCTTTGTCCTGCAACAAGGGTGATGTAACAGCAATACAGGACACTATGGGGATTATGCTGTTTGGAAATTCGGCAAGAACTGCCCATGAAGGTTTGATATGCCCACTAGCTCCTCCTGACCTTGAAAGAAAAGCAAGGGCATCTAATGACTCTGACATGGCAGAAGATCCATTAGCAGCAGACTCCAGAAAGGCAACTAATGCAAGAACAGTTCCAGCACGATTCACACAATCAGTCAGAGAATAATCAATTTGGCGAGAATAAAGTAGCCGCGCAATTGCTGCTGCTGCATGGGTTTTACCAGAAACTGTGCCTTCCCGCACAACCCTAGTAGCGGGAAAAATAATTTCTTCAGGAATGGCTTTCTGTGAGACTTCACCGTCCAGAAGAAGATTTGCTAAAGCACATGTTGCTTGCTCCGCCACTTGCAGAACTGGAGAGTTAGCTAGCACCACCAACAAAGGTAATGCATCTCTAGCAACAGCAGCCACATCCTTGTTCTCCCTGATTGACAGAAATATTGCTGCAAGGCAACGCGAGGATTCCACTAAGATACTGTCCGATTCAACATTTAGAAGCTTTGTGACTGCCGAAAGAGTCTTGACAGCGATGTTACTTTCACGCAAGTCTTTTCTGAGATCAAAAATTCCAGCTAGAGCTGCCGCAGACTTTGCCTGAGTCTCTTCTAGAGGAGAGCTTAAAATTTTTATCATTGTCTCTATTGCATCATTTGCAGCACCTCCTTCACGCAGCATGTCACTAAGAGGGGCCACAGAAAGCATGCTTCTTAATGCATCCAACACATAAACTTTGGATTCGGGTAAGTCACTGGTTAATAAGGCGCTAAGTTGGCTGATAGTTGACGTGTCTGATTTGTGGATCAAATGGTTCAAAGTCTTCGCAGCAATTTCTTTGCCATTTGTGCTACCGTTCTTCAGTAGCCATAATAAAGCAGGAACAGCATCAGCACTTTCCACGCATGCACGTATATCTTCACTGTGATTACAGAGATTCCCAAGGATTGTTGCCGAATCTTCCTTTGCTTTTGCGGACCCCGTCTCTAGAATTTGAACTAGTGGAGGTATGCCACCGGCTGCCGTGATAGCCCATTTACTTTCATCATTTTCATTAGATAGAAGGCGAAGTAATGCAACAGCACACTCTTGTTGTTGTTCTGATGAAAGCCCAAGAAGAGAAATCAATAGCTGAATACCCTCGCGGCCTTGAAGGGCGCGCCAGAGACTGCCTTCGTTGTTGCAAAGCATGAGCAGGGATCTTGTCAGCTCATCTTGTACTTCATTGGTTGCCATTGTGATCAAACCAACCAAAAGACGCTTAGCCTCAGAATTCAAAAGTTTATTAGAGAGCACGGCATTGCCATACAAACTAGCTAGGGCTTCTATGGTCCGTTCCTGAACAAGAAACGGTAAGTGGGGCTTAATTTGTTTAACCAATGTTTGCTCAATATCCAGAGGATCCGATGATCTAGTAATCTCTGCTTTGCTATCATATATCATAAGAGCCGAAGCTAAAGCTCCCAATGTGTCGGCAATTTGTGCAGGGGAAGAGCATGATTCAAGGCTTTGACCAAGGCTTGAGATGACATAAGACAAACCACCAGAAATATTTGCAAGAGCGCACATTGCATTCTCTTGTAAAGCTTGAGCATACTCACCTTGCATGAATTCTTTTGAAGGAGCTATAGTTGCATTTATCAAAGCAGGAATCCCATTACAACTAGCTATCTCTCTCCTTGCTTCTTTGCACTGGGCAGAAAGAGACTTAAGCGCACCAGCAGCTTCTGCTCTGACAGGAGCTTCATTACCGGGTCCCAAGAGCTTAAGGAGTTGTTTGGTAGCCTCCGCAGCTAGGACTTTAGAGCAAACAGATGCATCCTCCATCATTACACATGCAAGTAGAAAGCAGACATTAGCTTGAGTGCTTGAATGTCCGCTTTCAAGCAATTTCACAAGTATATCAACCCCTCCAGCTTGTAGTGTTGCAGACCAGAATCCCTCAGTGCTGCTGGAAAGGTTTCTTAGAGCTCCTGTCAACAAGTTATCAACCAAGTTTCCAGCCTTTAGCCCCTTTTTTAGTTGCTCCCACAGCACCGGCACAACTCCTTCAGTTGAAAATATTTTTGATCCGACGTGATCTTTTGCACCATCTTGGGAAACAGCATGAATAGTCTTAGCAGCTGCAATTTGACCTTCTGCTGAGCTGGACCTGAGGAGCCCAAGCAGTGGAGGAATGCATCCCCCTAGCAATACTTTCACCCTCAGTTCATTCTCTTTACATAAGGAGCCCAAAACAGTTGCAGCCTGCAGTTTCACCCCAAGTGATCCTGATCGAAGAAGCGACACTAGTACAGGAACTGCTTGAGAATGAGATCCAACAGCACTGAAAGCACTTTCGCGCGTATCAATGAGCTCGAGTAACTGCTTCAAGGAATATTCTTTTTCCTGTACAGATGAGGAATTCTGACGCAACTGCTCAATGCATTGGGCAACACTTGCCAATGTCCCATCTGGATCTTCCATGTTACTACGCTCTCTGCAAGAAGTGGGATATGTAAGATACTTAAGTTGTGATTTCATCAAAATTGTGACCAGATATGGGCCGACAATATATTATTCAAAACTTAAGTAGTACAAAAAAATACACGAGGCAGATGTTCAATGACCTCTTCAAACATTTTGCATTTCCAGAGCAAGAGGCTAATGGTTACGTAGTCAAGAAGAAATGAAGGTCAAAATATTAGGAACTATAGAGGATCATGAATCCAAAGAAAATGTGGTTGAGACTCTTGATGAAAGGAACGAGTTCCATGACAACCAACCAAAGGGAAGCCCCAACAAAGCAGACATAAAATAAATGTCACCTTCAACTGAACCAAGTTAATTAATTCCACGATGTTAGTTGTGTTTGGTAGTCAATTAAGTCTTTTACTTCAGTGTTTTCTTGGGGAAGGGGGTAAGATTTTACATCAGCAATTGGAAGATGAGGTCTTTTCAAATCAGACATTCCACTATCGTAAAATTCAGACTGTTTTCATTGGAATCCCTATCCAGAATTGGAGATATTCCTTTAGATCTTCCTCTCATCTATTACAATGCTTTTCTGCTTTGACAGGGACTAGAGTTCAAATTTTGTCTGATCCAATAAAACTGGATGCCAAAGAGCAGTAACTGCATCCTAAAAGTGGAAATGGCTTACATTCAGGGGATCATGACTTACAAGTAATTCTTTTTTCAGAATGTGGTATTTGATCAGCCATGCAGAAGGACATCGCCCAAGTTCATTAATTTGGGGGAAATCAAGCAAAAATAGAACCACAAACGGGCTTTTTTTCCAAAGAGAGGTCTCAATCAGTGTATTCCAATCTCTGCAGTGAGCAGGAAGTTTTTACCTCGAAAATTAAAACATTAAAACATTCAACCTCAGGTCACCCTAAAGTGAAGATCAGTGTCAAGCTTGAGGCAGAACAAGATCTCACTCATGGCATTACTCGAGAGTGAAGACTGAGGCTTGAGAGTTGAGAGCTCCTTTTCACGGGACATATATGTGCAAGGAAATTTATTATAAGATGGATGGAGCCTTGTTCTAGAAATTACATGAATTGCCTTATCAAAGACTAGATCTTTAGCTGTCTCCTAGACTGGAACTATTGCCTGATCTGACTTCTACTCTGATATGACATCAACCTAGTAAGACAATGTGATTCTGGCATAACGAGAGAATAAGTTCCACAACTATTTAGCGCAGCAGAGGTAAAAATGAGGTCCACATGAATTGCATATATGGATAACCGTTGCCTCCTAATTGCAGTTTACAAACAAGAACATCATACCCCACTAGTCGAAACTCCAACACCATGATAAAGATTGATCTAACCTTGAACCCATCTTCATAAGAGAATGTGGGGTTGGAGGCTCTGATTCTTGAGGTTTAACATCAACGTTTCTCTCCTGAAAAAAGAACAATGAGATAGTGCAGAGAACAGTACGTATAGCAGCAAAGAAATCGGTCTTAGTACATTAAACTACATCAGATATGAAATGCTGGCCACCCAGAACATTCCTATCAAAAGAACATGAAACCAGCAGAGTGATAACTTGAATCTGGTACTGCATGTTGCGAAAGAATGACCTATATATCCAGTATTTACCCCAATTGCACCGCAAGTTAAGCTATCTTTATAACTTAGGGAAAGAAAGGAAAATAAATAATTTTTCTCTTCCAATGTTTGGACCCAATTGCTCTACTCTTTCTCTTCCTCTCCTTAGTTCTTAGTTTTCATTTTCTCATCTTAAACTCAAACAAGGAAAAGTTATTCTCGTCTCATTTCTCTTCACTTTCTTTACAAAGACAAACAAAAGAAAATAACCACCTTTCTCTTATGTTTCTTAATCAATCCCTCCATTTCTCTTTCTTTTCACGTGTTCCAAAACACAAGTCTCAAAAGGACAAACAAATACTGTATTAATTGTACAGAAATATGAAGAAAAGTACCAGATCATTAGTTGCCAGGCTGCTGCCATTTGCGGCAGGAAACCTCCAAGCTAGAGTCGTCGCCAGCTTTGCTGCGATTTTGAGATCTTCAGATCTGCCTCCAACACACAGTCAAAGGACGAAAGCCTCTCCTGTAAAACACCATCACCAGTCAAAATTCCCAATTTTAGATGCAAAAGACTGCCAACTTTTAATTATCAATATTTTCCAGAATTCAACAACATGTTAATCCAAAACACTCCAACCAATCCAGCTGAATGAAAGAATGTGAATCAATCCAGAAACCCCCGAACAGAAGCAGATCAAGTCCAAAATACAAACATGCCAAGTATTTCAATGGAAACTTAACTAAAGCTACATCAAAACTGTAGAAACTGTAAATTCAACCCAAAAGCTTAAACTATTAGTAGCATAGATCCCAGTATCAGACTAAGTGATCACTCTTTCCATACAGAACCAATGTAGGACCTATATGACTATATTATCTAACCAAAAGAAAAAAACTTTATAGCCTATTTGTCTGCACCAGTTCTGCTAATAAAGCATCATGGAAACCCACGTAGAAGCTCCATATACTGCCTTGACAACATTAACAAATCTATATAACGATGACGACAATACCCATCTAGTCCCTAATCATTGAGGGTATGGGCAGGGGAGGATTGGCGACAGACCTAACCTTTGGCAATATATGCACAAAGTGAATACTCTCGGAATACTATTGAAACAGTGGCTCCCCTATACCTCCAATAACCGAGGAGTTAAAGGGACGTTTTGCTACGGAATCATGCCCCCAAATCAAAGTTGAAAGGCATTAGAGAGGGCAAACCTAGAGATCCAAATCAACTTCTGTGCACATTACCAAGCTTCCTCCATTAACAAGTCTATATACCTTAGAAATAATGATTTTTTAAAACATACCCAGTAACAAACCGCGTAGAAGTTTCAGAAAACAAATGTAGATGAAGATTCAGTCTTAGTATGTTTTGGTTCATAACCAACTAACAAAATCCCATTGATTCAAAAGCCATTCAACAGAATTTCCAAGAATTAGGTCAGCAAAACTATTAGATTGTCACTAGATACCAAGTTAAAGCATCCAACTCACAACCAATTGGCAATGAGGGAGAGGCTGCCCAGGCTCACATACCAACTTACTATCGAAGTGATAATTAATCGATGTGGACAAATACCAAACAAGAACATTAGATCCACGCGTGTTGATACCAAAACCACACATTTCCACAAACCAACTGAACTAAGGCGACATAAATCTGCAATTCGCACTACACTAAAGGAAGAACTAATATTCCGAAGTACCCAAAAAAAAAAAAGAACAAAAAAAGAATTTTGAAAGAAAATGCATAACAGTTTAGCTAGTTCCAGGGCAGAAGTTTGGAGAGAGAGAGAGAGAGGTATGAATTCAGCAATTATGTATAGAAGATCTAACACAATTGACCGGTTGTAGTAACCGATAATGCGAGAAACAGTAATCCGTAACAATACACACACGCACAGGGAGAGAAAATGGTGACCTTTGAAGAGAGACTGTGAAGAATGGAGGAGATCGAGGGGAAGGGAGATCTTCAGTGCATAGAGGGGGGGTGTCGTGGGAGTGAAGCGAAGGAGATTCAGCAGATGTAGAGAGAGAGAGAGAGAGAGAGAGAGATGAAGGAAGAAGAGGAGAGGTGGAGCTATCTAGGAGTGGACCACCGACAGCTCAAAGCTTTCTGTTACATAAGGCTTGGCTTGGACTCTTTTTTCTAGTACTAATTTAAGTGCTAGTAATAATTAGTAATAATTAAATACTGTTTAATTTCTTTAAATACTGTTTAATTTCTTCCTTTTTCAGTAATTTTAGGGAAGTAATTTTGGACAAAATTGTCCTTTAGATGTCCATTTCTTCATAAATAAAAGGGTAATTTTGTAATTTGACATGAATGCAAATATCAATTCCTAATTTTATAGAGTACTTATTATTTGTAACTGTGAATTAGTAATAACTATCTTATAAAAGGGTAATCTTGTGATAATTTTCTAATTTTATGCTGTGGGCTACTTAATACTGGAAGATAGTAGTAATTTGCACTTTTAGAAAATTAAATTCAGTCTTTTGAACCCCTTCTGTTTTTTCCTATACATGTAAGTTGTAATTATTCTTAGTGTGTGAAAAGTGAATTTAAGAAATAAGGCTAATTGGTATTCACATAGATGGAGACACACACTGCAAAAAGGAGTTCACGAGGATCACTTCCTTCTTAGGTTCTCCAATATTTGTTTGGGAATTTATTCCCTTAGCATTTAGACCACACAAACCTAAGTATAATGACTAATTAGTTTTCTTTTTTTTTTGTATTTTTGAATAGGATAATGGCTCAGGTTACTGTCATAATTCTTAGTGTGTGAATATTGAATTTAAGAAATAAGGCTAATTTGGTATTCACATAGATGGAGACACGCACTGCAAAAAGGAGTTCATGAGGATCACTTCCTTTTTAGCTTCTCCGATATTTATTTGGCAATTTATTCCCTTTGCATTTAGACCACACAAACCTAAGTATAGTGACTAATTAGTTTTCTTTTCTTTTTTTTTGTATTTTTGAATAGGATAATGACTCAGGTTACCATCATACATTACAATGATATTTGCCTCATAAGATGGCAAGAATTAAGCACGCTCATACTTATAATTAAGCAAATAAGAAATAAACTATTTGGAATAAACAATCTTCCTTGCTTTTTATTCTTTTTATTTGCTTATTTTATGAGGTATAGATAGGTTACCAAATGAGCGTTATAAACTTATAGTGGCTTTAGACCATTTTTGGGCCTCAAATTAAGTTCTTGCTTGTTCAGTTAAAGTAAAAGTTTTTGAAGCCTCACTTGATATCAAACACTCCAATGAACAATTAATCTCTTAATTGAGTAAAAAATTATTATTAATGGATGAGCATTTTGTGCTTATTGGATGGTGCTGGAAAAATCGTAGTGTTAAAAAGTGACAACTCTGTGATTTTAGAGGGTTTCTTTTATGTTTTGGGTAATTTTATTGAAGTCGTATGTGCAAAGTCACACAATAAAAATAAAATATTAAACTAATCAACTAATAAATATTACTAAAAATTAGTGGGGTCCACCCTTGCTAATGGCTTAGAGTGTGTTCTATTAACTAAAATAAGTGTTTATTTTTTGAATTAAAAAGATGGTGTATTGTGTACCGTAAAACAGAAAATAAGTACTTAAAAAATAAGAACCTAAGGGCAATGGGGCCTTAGTGATTGTTTCAAAAGTCCCAAAATGGCCGTATAAATTTTCAATTTAAAAAACTGAATATCCGTTTACTAATGGGCTAGTGTTTATTTTGCCACATTGTTTAATATCTTAACATCTACCAACTAACCTCCACTATTTGAATAGATTATTCTACAATTTCAATTCTCTCACTAATTGGTTGGTATGCAAATTTTATCGTTAGACTAATCTACAAAACAACAGAAAGATACTAGCGGTTTAGGCAAGTGGTCATAAAAAAACAAAAAATGATTTGTCTTCAATGAGATCGTAGGTTTGAAAGTCACGGAGGTCAAATATTTCAAAATCATGGGGTAATTAGGGAGTCTGCCCGGTCAAGCGTTAACTTCAAGATTCCGAAATTAATTGAGTTTTGAGTAAGCTTATCCGGACATCCAGCTATGAAAGAAAATATACAAGTTAAAAAGCGGTTAGCAAAATTGAGGAAATAAAAATTTGATAGAAGATCAGAAGTATAAATTCGGCTGTTCTCTTCGTTAACATCTGAATTCTGAATGTCTCCTTTTTAGGATTCTTTGTGTGACATTTTAAAGAAAAAATTCAGACGTCCAAATGCTAGAATGAAAACCAAAATCAAATACTGTAATACTAATGCAAAACCTAGATTCAAGCTGAGCCAAGCCAAACTGGGGAAGTTGAGTTGACTTGAACGTCACTCCTCTCTCTCTCTCTCTCTCTCTCTCTCTCTCACACTCTCTCTCATATGGTAGTAGTTGGCAGCTAATATGTATTGTGTATGCCAATGTTTACTGGTTAATTACACTCTTATCCCATAAACTGTTAGAATTTTGTCTATTTGGTCCTTAAACTATAAAAATGATCTATCACATCCCTTAAGTTCCTGATCTTGTTGAAGAGCTCTATTAAAATCATTCAACGTAAATAAGGTCAACAGATTAAACGTCATTGGACTCTCTCTTAATGGTTTGGGACTTAGAGGGTGTGTGATTGGCGTGGTAATGGACCCATTCCTGGGCATCTCCCCGCTTTATTGAAGCTAATGGATTTCCTTTTAGCATTAGTGAAAGGCTCTGGAATGGAACTTTTTTTAAGATCATTGTGGAACGTGGTGCAAAATAAGTCGTCTAAGCGATCAACCGTGACAAGGATTATCCTGACTGTGACTCCGGCCTAATTTTCCCAAAGTGTTGAAAATATTAAAAGTACTAAATGGGTCTTTTTTCCCTTCATTTTAGGTTGTATCCAACTTGCTTCTCGTTTTAAATATTGCGTTTCTCTCATGTCTTAGTGGCTAGAAATGTCATGGGTTGATGAATATGACATTTTTTGCTAGTGTTTTCAATTAAGAAAATTCATATTGTCATATCATTTTCTACGAATTTTTTTTCTTAGAGTTTGTATTTACATTATGCCCCCACTAGTTGTAATTCCTGTCTATACGCCACTCAAGGTGGAGGCAGAGGAGGAGGTGGATGTGAAAGGAGAATTGTGCCAGTGCTACCATGAGCATTGAATGCTTTCTCGTTGAGGAAAGATGGAGTTTTTAGGCTAGGTTCGGTCTACATTTCGTGTATGATTGAGTTCATAGCGAAAAGTTTGTTTTCCCATAAATGACTAGCTATTGGTTACGAGGTAATGCATTTCTCCATCAATGATCACATGAACGGATGTAATCAATTGGGCTTTTACAAATTGAAATAAGAAGCTTAAAGGATGAGATAGACCAAATAGTAACTAGTTTAGGGATTAAAAAGAACAAATTAATGATATTTTGGGGGAAAAAAGTGTAAGAATAAACCTTTGTTTGCTGTTGGGGAATGAGAGATTGACAATACATTCACAGTAAGGTACACCTAATCAGCCTGGGTGTATAAACAAATTGGACATTAGAATTAAAGTATATCTCATTTGTAGTCAATGACTAAAATGAACCCACGTGTATGGTCTCTTATTAGTCAATAATTCCCCAAAAAAAAATGCAAGATTGCTTCTTCTTTTGATAACCGGATGTCCAAGTCAGTTTGTGCGCACCTCAACTGATTTCGAGGCTTTAACACCAACGCAAACCTTTCAGTGGTCCTAAGGTTTAAATTGTTTGGCTTCCATGAGATCCGGACGTGTGATCTCATGGAAGATAATCATGTATTGCGTTCTCGTGCCCACTTGACCAAACCCTTTTTAGAATTAATAATAATAGTGGATGCGTCGTTAATAGCTGCACAAAACTCCATTTTGTAAATTTAAAAGTTTTTTCCATGTATGAGGACGGATATTGGTACGGGGCCTTGGGGAATGGCCAAATAGATTTAGCTCCAGTTTCACAAGGTTTTTTCAGTTTTTTTTGTTCTTATTCAAAAAAAAATTGCAATTATTATTTTTGTGTCAAACCTTTATGAATTATTGGTTCGTCTCATCAAGAGGAGTCCAAAAAGCTAGTTTGAGCTTTATCTTGGATATTTCTTAGAATATTTGAGTAAAAGTCATAATTTTTTTTCCCCGATTCCTCTAGTCAAGACGAACGAATAATCCACAAAAACTTGACGCAAAACTAACAAATGCAAAAAATTTTTGAATAAGGACAAAAACCAAAATTTCCAAAAAAAAAAAACTAAAAACCTTATTTGATGTACAATTTATTACATCCTTTGTAATTTTTATTGCGCTTTCTTAGGCTTCGTTTGTTTGGGCGTAAAATATTTTCTGGTAAAATATTTTACCTATTTTCCGGTGTTTGGTTATGTAAAAAATTAGTGTAAAATATTTTCCATCAATTGCATGAAAATGACTTACCCTTAAATCTTCCGTAAGTTATTTTCCGAAATGAACCTGTTGCCTTCTACTGCAATTCTCACTGCTCAATTTCCTCGATCGTCACCTACGTTCAATTCCAATATTCTCATATTTCTTCACCATTTAAGCCCCCTCTCTCTACACTATTTTGTTGATTTCTGAAAAATATTTTCAAGTGTCAACCAAACACCGGAAAATAAAAAGTTTGAAATTTGTTTTTTAAAAAAATATTTTACATGAAAAACATTTTACATCGAAACAAATGGAGCCGGGTTAATGTTTTGCACTTCTATGGTGAAAGTCAACAAAAAAAAAAAAAAAAAACCAAGGTGGAGCCGTGGGGGCACTATAGGAGAAAGGTAAATGTGCAGAAACAAAGGAAATAAAGTACAGTAGTTTTTGCCTCATTTGTTTTTATCGATTTCTTTTTCATCATAAATTGTTCACAAATCCACCACCCAAACATAGAGCTTAAAGTTTTGGTTCGAAAAACTTATTTGTTTTGACGATTTTAACAACTTATTTTTCAAAATAATTTTTTAAATAAAGAAATCGGTGAAATGTCTTGTTGTCATACCTAGTAAAAAAAACCATTTCAAAGGGATTAATTCCCCCGAACTTATTTTCCGAAATAATTTTTTTAATGAAGAAATCAGTGAAATGTCATGTTGTCATACCTAATAAAGAAAAACCATTTCAAAGGGATTAATTCCCCCGGTAATTCGTACTCAAGCCATAGAACACCTCGCAATCGGAAAGTCATCCAATGCTACTAAAGCATCACTCTGGCTGCTCTTCTCTTTCCACCGCGCATTACTGTGGTGCTTACTGAAAAATATGTGAACTCTACAATTATATGTAGTGGGGAGAGTCGCCGGAGCAATGTTTGTAGAAGCACCGAACAATTAATCTCTCAATCTCTCTGTCACAATTATTTCTTTTTGTTTTCTTTCCCTTTCATGATTGGTGAGTAATGAGAATTCTGGGCAAATGGGGAATGATTGAGACTCTGTACCAGCCATCTAAACCTCATTTTGAGAAATATAATACTCCTAAACAACTTTAATAATTGCCCCCCTCTCTCTCTGCTGTGATAGTTAAGTCTATCTCAAGTCCTCTTCACTCATATCCGTATCGATTGGAGAAATTTTATTTTTTTTGCCAAAATAGTTGGAATTGTATTATATCAAAAAACAACTGAATACATCGAAGTTGGATATCATTTTAAGGGGAGTAAATAACCAAACTATCCAAGATCACGCACTAGAGCTTAGCAACCGGGCTTTGCCAGCTAATTGGTTTATGACCGACCTTCAAACGGAGAGAATAACACAAACCCTCAACTGCAAGTCTGCGGCAAAGACAACCAAAATAATACCAGATCGTAACCCCACACCGGAGAGGGAAAACTCCCATTAAAGGGAGAGAACAAAACCCAAAACAAACAAAACAAAAAAGAGACAGGAAAATAAAAAAACCCGGCCGTCGTCGAAAGCTGCCGCAACGGATCCGTTGACTTATTCGCCAGATGAGTAAAGCCAAGTCATCCCATCTTCAAATCTTCACCAAATCGGCTCCAGCGAGGCCAGACAAGCGGACGGAGGCAGAGGGGGGAAGATGGAGGCATAGGGTGAAGGGGGAAGGGAGGCATAGGCAGAGCATGACGAGACTAGGAGATGAAGAAGAGGAAGACCGGAGGAAGGAGGGAGGTGGAGGTGAGGAGTGGCGGTCACCTCCACCTCCCGAAGAAAACCCTAGAAGGAGAAAAGTTGAGAGAGAGAGTCAGAGTTATCAATGTATTCTACGTAGTTTACCTCGATTGGAAATTACAAGGGTATTATTGTTGTTGAATATACAAGTAAGATACTAAATTGACCAAATTGCTTTCCTGGCAAAAGGAAAAAAAATGTTTCTAGTAGTTAATGGGCATGTGTCTTGACTTCTCCAAATTGTCTCTGTTTCTGCCATTTATATTTGAAAATGTCGCACCATTATTTATTTTTTTCACAACTCTGATCACCTTTTCCACACTGCAAGCTGTCATTATTTGTTTATTCTTTACCACAATAGTCTTCTCCAAATTAAATGGAGTAATCAATTACTCTCACATATCCATTGTCATAAAACGATGAAAAATTGGGACAAGTGATATGTTTTAGTCATAATAATACTAATATTTATCATGTCACTTTTGCCCCCTCAAACTTATATACATTCTTATGATTTGAATCCTCTCCGGTCCTCTTTGGGACTTGATGGTCTTATCAAACTATTTTGTGAGCCCTTTTTAGGTCCATTTTAATTATCAAAGTCGTTCATTTTTTAGAACTTGTCGAGACTAATAATCATTTCAAAAATTATGTTCATTCGATTTCAATTGATATGTTCTAGAAACACATTTTTGTTGCAAAAAGTGGGAAAAAAATTTGGAGAACACTGAATCGGAAATCTTTTTCTTTTTTTTTTGGTTCTTTCTAAAAACGTAACCATTGATGTCTGATGGACATGATTGTTGGTTGGTTGATAGTCTGTAGGGTGGGGTCTTGGGCAAGCCCAACTTTGCTAGAAGCCTAGAATCACCCTATATATGGAGCGGTCTTACTAGGGACATGGACTCACATCGAGAGACCGTGACGGCTCATCTCTCGTGTGCACAAACACTTATTTTTATCGGAGACATTAATGCTCGTTACCGTCTCATAGTACGTTGTTGCTCTTGTTACCTATGTTGGATCTTTTCTTTTCAAGGTATAATGTTAGCAAGCTCTGAGCTAAAACTCGAGGATACTCTGAGCCGAGGAATTTTCTGATCGTTGGATATAAAACATAAAAAAAAAAATTTGCATAATCCAACGGCCGAAAACCCCTTCGACATGAAGACATAAGAGTTTTTAGAATAGAGGAGATTGGACCCCTCTTACGACGCCCAAATAGCCTTTCTTTTGAAGGATATAAATGCCATTAAAAAAGGAGTAAAATGTCTCCAATCTTCATTTGTAATGTGTTGAATCAAATTTGATTTGTACCACAACCAAATTCTACTAGACCTGAAAGTTGACCTTTACGTCAGAGTCTTAGTTCGCGCCAGAAAAAGAAAATGAAAACAATAATTTCACATGTGGAATTATTCTCCAAGAACAAGGCAGAAACAGAACCGATAAAAAAAAAAACTAATATAAAAAAGAAGAAGAAGAAAAAGAATAAGATAACCATCATGTCCCCTGTAAACCGAACTCAACAAAAGTATGCATAAAATGATAAAAACCCTGCGTTTTGTCTTTCCTTTTCTCTTTCTCTTCACAAATCAGATCCAAATCCAACATAAATGAAATCAATTGGAACAAAACAAAAGGATAACTAACCTCAAGCGGTTATCCCGGTGGTCTTGACCGGTTTGGGACTTGGTGGTTTCCTCCCATCTAAAATTTCAGGTTTAATTCATCTCGTCAACAATTCTTTGGGTCACTTCACCCGCTTCCGCTCGTGTGAAAAGGGTGTGTGGGAGGTGCTGTAAGGCTTAGTCTGAGGTGCACGTAAGTTGACCCGGAACACTGCATCACCCCAAAAAAGGTCCTCTAGTTTTAGTAGTTGCTTGTTTGTCATATTAACTCATTCCAACTGTTTTACAATAGCCACCTCATCTCAGGTCAAGAATCTGTTAACTTGCCTTTGTCATCTTTCCTTGACAATCAACCTCAACAACCCAAAGGGCAACCAATTCCCATTACTCAAGTCCATTGCAAGCTTGCAGCCTATTCAGATTCAATTTTAACAGATTTTTCCTAATTTCAACTATCAATGGGCAAGGAATGGCCATATTGGTGGACCACCTCCCAGAAAAATTATCCCCTCAAATCCTCTGTACCAAAGAACAATGATGTCTGTATTTTCGGTATCTCGGTGTATTTTTTCTTATTCATCCAATCAAGTGAGTTTTAAGAGAGATGAAAGTTCACATGCGGCCTTGTTCGTTTTGGAATCTCAAAACTCCTGTGCACGATCTCCAATAAATTTTCTCTATCTATCTCTCTTTACTCATTACTCTCAAAAGCTCAACACCAAAACCAAAACCAAACAGGCATGGATCACCGATAGAGATATTTTTTGGTATAGACAATTTATTTGAACACAAAGTTCCCAAAAAAAAAAGAAGCAGCAGCAGTACATGCCAAAATAACTATCCGAAAGTTTGGAATAAAAAAAGGAAAGTATCTGAAATTTCTTAGACCACTTAAATACCAGGCTAGGCAAATGAGTGTTTTAGTCATTTTAGATAGCGTGCATAAAAGTGTAAGTCCTACTCCCCTTAATAGAGCCTCTCTAAACTAACTTGAGCTACAGTTTCCACCTACGTCTGTAGAGATACTGTTCACTAGGATACCTTATTTTGGTCTCATTCAACTTACACTTTTTCTCTCTCCTTAACTTTTGAAAAATGAAAAGAAAAGAAGGAAAGAGAGAATTAGTAACAAATTCCAAGGAAATAACACATCTTTCCCAGTCTCCACCCAGGCTGCTCTCAAGACAACTATAGAAAGTCCAGCACATTGCAAAACAGGGAGGAAAAAAGGTGCTGCACTTGCTAACAAAATTTATAAAGGTATAAACTCGTTCAAAAAGGCTCGATCCAGGTTTCTATGATGTTCATTGACATAATCCCGGAATACACTACCTCATCTGTATACTAAACCGCCACTGCATCAATCAAATGGATTTCATGTCATCAGCCAGGAAAGAGACGGTCCAACTTGGCTTATAAAAAGTTAGAGGAGTGTTAAGTAAGGCTGATGGCAGTAGCGTAGGCCCGGACAAAGGTTAAAGCTTGTTCAGTGATGGCCCTGTTTCTCACTTGCCTCAGCCAATCATTAATAACTTCTGCCGCTTGTGTGCCCTTGACACCATTCTCAAGAGAATCTGCTGCTTCGGATAGCTTTCCTTCTGCTAGGAGGCTCTCCACTCTGTTTATAAGAGATTCGATCCCATCACCAGATTGGTCAGCCTCCTTAACCTGCACTTACAAGCAGCGCGAAAAAAACGCAATAATAGAAACGATTTCAATTTGTTGTCATTATTTACTAATCATGCATTACAAAACTCTATCTGGACATAGAGCACTTGTAAATGCACCTTCAACGAGGACGCAACATGAGCCAAAGAATGGGTCAGAATGCCGCCGCCACCAGGCGGTATCAGGCTGAAATGCCGCAGCGTCCCTTTTAAGGTATCAAACTGCAAAAATAACCGAGTTCAGATCAAAACCAAGTTTCTGTTTTTTATACTGGTGTTATTATGCTTTGAAACACAGGCACTAGGTAAGTTGAACAAAAGAAAACAAATAAGGTCACGGCGTCACACATTCAAATGCTCCATCCCCCTTGAGCAGTAGAGGCAAAGACAGCCAACAAAGTCCAGTGTAAGCTTTTCATCGAGAAATAAAGGAAGGTAGATGAAGACTTTTCTTCCTTTTTGTTTTTTGTTTTTGAACAAGGAAAATAAACTAGAGGGATAAAAACTAAACCTTTGGCATAATTTGCACGAAGTAACTCGTACTTGAGCCCACATTCTTATGCATAGCAGGCCAAAGCTTCCTACCACAACACCGCAAAATGGCCTTTCACAAGAACAAAGTAGGTCCATCACACAGATAATTTTCTAATAATACTCCTACTTATGGAACCTCAGGCCGAGTTTGTTCATTAGCCGCCAAGTAAATAATCATTCACATCAAGTGAGACTCACAGATACCTTCTTAATCAGTTCATCATCACTTTCCCCCCCATCTTATAACCGCAGAAGTGCTAGAAGAAATGCAATTTTGACTTCCACTACCAAATGTTTGAGCGCACAATCATTCGTTGTGTGCACACACCGACTGAATTCCTCAATGAAATGGACTGTAAACCCTAAAAGTTCTCCCAACCTATTTGATTTCCGAAATTTGCCAATAGCTGCTATGGCAAGATACTAAGCCACAGTTACCAAAAGAAAAAAGATAAAAAACCACTACAGGCAAGAGTTGTCACCCAATCAAGCACCTGAAGCATGAAACAAAAGCCCAACTCATTCCTCATGAATATTCATAACCTTCATCATCCATAGGGCCTTTTTGTTTTAGTGGCTTTTTTTCGTATACAGGACAGTATTCCTTTAATGCCTTTTTGGTAATAAAATTATTTACTTATCAAAAAAAAAAAAAAAAAACCCTTCATCATCCATATCAATGCAGGCAGCAGCTTGAGACTACGTCTACATCATCAATAGGCCCAACGTGATGCCGAGGAAACAAAACAACTCATCCAGTCCCAAGACTCCCTACCACATTCCTAAAAGCGGCAACTTAGTGCAAGAAGCTCCAACTATAATGGATTCTTCCCCAAGAAGTGGCTCCTTATTCCAGGAGAGGTTTCCATGACTTGATCCCACACCACCAGGGATGACAACACCACGCCATTCTGCTTGGCCAAGCCACCCTTTAAATGGGTATCCGTCTCCCTCTAGAGGAGGGGGTCTAGGGATGGTAACATGTGTGCATCCTTAACCCCATTCCTAGAGAGGTGGTTTTTGTGACAAGAACCTATGGTACATGTTAGAACTTGTCTCACATTGCTTAATTATAACTTCCAAAACTAGTATATGTGCCTGGGCGGCTTTTCCATTCATCGCCAATTGGTTTTGAGTTGGATGTTTCAACATGGTATCAGAGCTAGGTTTTCGGAGGCTTTTGGACAAGACTCACTTGACTGTTTGTGCCTTCAGTGGACCTTGTTTTGTTGTTTGTTGTGATCCGTATGTTATAGATCCGTAGTTTATCTCTCCACGTGTGAGTCACAGGTCGCATGTGTGGAGGAGTGTTAGAGCTTGTCCCACATTGGTTAATTATAACCTCACAAACTAGTATATGTGCTACTAGTATATGTGCTTGGACGGCCTCTCCCTTCATTGCCAATTGGTTTGCAATTGGTTTTGAGTTGGATGCTTTAACACCACCAACGGCAAGCCTTATTGTTCAGCCAAGCCACCCTTTACGTCAACATAATGTTGTCTCTACTTAAACCAAAAGGTCAAACTATGGTATGATAAACTCAAGATATAATGCCTTCCCATAAATTGAAAATTTGATCCTAACCTTTTATGAAGAAGCTCAAATTTCAAACAAAAAGACTATTTTCTAGCCTTCAACAAAGATGTAGGACAGAAATTTCCTTTTCGTTCTTAGAATCTCATTCTAAATTTTAGGACCTCAATGCCCTAAAATTTTACAGCATTTCAGAATTCATATCATGTCCAGTTGCTCATACCCTGGCGGTGGATACATCAATATGCTAAGGCCAGGACACACCCTCTCCAAGAGATTATGAAGTCGGTCTACTTCCCGATCTTAGTAATTCCACCTCAATCCAACATCCCAAAAGACACCATCTACGAAGCATCTTTTGCCAGCGAGGCTTCTTTTTAGACTTCAAGTACAAGGAACAAAAAGGGAGGGAAAATATCTCTCCAGTACCTCATCTTCACATTACCAATGATGCCAGCACTTAACATCACATCCCTTCCCTAAATTACCCAAGTACTCTTCCAAATCCTCTCCCATGAGACATAGGAACTTCCAAAACAGTCCAATCACCCCAACAGCCAACCATATTTTGTCTTCACTGCCTTTCTCCAGAATTTATACCTCTCACAAGCATATCTCCAAAAAGGCCTTGAAATGGTAAACCTATCCCCAGTTGATTTGCACTGTAAAACCTCAGAGAAAACTACCCACAGAAACCACCAAAGGAAAAGAAAAAACACCTGCCATACACACCATATCTACCCCAGCCCGCACGCAGCTAAAGGGTAATTATGAACCTCTTATCTGTTACCCGAAACAGACAAGGGCTACAGTCAATGCTCTTTGACAATAACGAACACTAATACACAAAGAACTTAGTATGAGAACAAATATGAGAAGATTAAGCATAGCAAACAACTAAAAAGCTTGCCTTATGCTTCAATTGCAATATAGTATCCGTGCCCTTGCTCTGTGTTTCTTTAGGAATTGATGACAGAACCAAATCCAAAAGAGGATCTTTAGCATCACCTTCAAGATAAGTGTGCAAAGCGTGTATTTCTTTCTCAATAGGTAGCCCTTGAGATAATGCATCTTCCAATGCAAGTGCTCCCTACAGGCCACAAGCACATAATAATAAGACTCTCCACAAAACATAAAAAGCAAGAGAAACAGAATAAAAGAGCTGTTAAGGGTTTTAAAAATTGTATTAACTAACAAAAGAAATCAAATCAGACAATATTATTAAATAATCAACATAAAGGGCGTCCATTTTCCCTCTTGATTCTCATTAACTAAAAAGTTATAATTCGTATCTTTCCAATATAGGGAATTGACAGAATCTTTTTCCCCCTCCTGGTACTGTTTATTTTTTTATTTTTGTTGTACATAAATACATACCGACTTTATTGTTTTTTTTGTTTTTTTGTTATTTTACTTTATTTATGTATGTGTGAGCGCGCGTGACTGACAGATCCCATTAAGGAAGGATCTCAATATAAGCAAATATCCAATCATGCATAAGATATCGTATTAGTCCGTATCCCCCCAAAAAAAACTTATCCGAATTCTGCAATTCCTGAATTGGTTTGTTCTAAAAGGCTGTTCACTCAAATCAACAATGTGGCATGCCACATGCCATACTTCAATTTAAAATCAGGGCCAATAATAAACAGTGTTCCGAGTGAAAGGGAACAAAATTTAAACACTACTTGAATACATGATTTCCCAACAACCACAGAACTCATATAAGAAATGAACAACCGCAAGTGTCTAGAGACATTGGTTGAATCATTTTCTGCACAACTGATAATACTGATCTGGTATAGAGGACAAAGGCATAATGTTCATGGCTAAATCTAAGATATGGAAAAGCGATTATGGCTGTTGGTGCGGCTGGAAATAAAATGAGGAGCGAGGATGACAGAGAACTTCGAATCACTCTAAAGGCCTTTCAGAAATCTCACCTAAAAGCGTTGAATGCAATCTCAATATTGAAAGGAACAAGAGTCTCACCCAAAAGCTTAAATGTCATCTCCTCAATTCGTGACCAAATTTGAATACCATCTCACAGTCTCACCATTGAAAGGAATAAAAATCTGTAGAGAAACTATTTGATTGGTAGCCTATTTATAAATTGCAATACTTGCTTGTAGAGGAGCATATTAGCATTTATACTCATAAAACAAAGTCCAAATAACCTAGGAATTACAAGCACCTCCTTGGTGTTGACAAAGATCTCGATCTTCTAAATCCATATTAGTTTGGTAAAACCAAACCCCTCAAAATAGTCCCCCATCAGCTGATACCTACAACATTAGCCACTGGTCACTACTAGAGTACTGTGTTTCTAAGAGTGATGGATTATGTTCAAGCACGCCCACCCATGGGCAATCCACATGTTGCACGAGTAAACCTACATTGTCAAATCCTGCAGATTCGATCAAACTCAGTCCCTCTAAGGAACATCTACTAGGCCCTCAGTGATCTTGGGTGGCCCTCCTACTATTGGCCTGATGAAAAATTCATAGATTGTTTATTTTCCATGTCAAAGCTGAGAGCCAAACATCTTAGACATGTATGTGTAATAAAAATTCCATTTTACCAGAAAGCTAACTTTGTATAGCTCGAGCCAAGGCTTGCTGGTTCCACCCATATATTCTTTTCGTTAAATTAAATAGCTTATGATCCTTAGATGCCACAACCAATGGGAACAATAGTGACTGACTTGATTACAACTTATCACATCCGTATCGCAGTCTCTATCAGAATATAATGATAGTACTTACCAAAGCAAGCTTGTGAACAGAGTGACTCTGGCGAGCCTCTTCGGATCGTGCGTAGAATGCCATGCACAAAGCATTTATCTACAAAACAACCTTAACAGTATAAGCATTTAGCAAAACTCATTAAACCAAGGATTGACACCAATTTGGAAACTTCTCAGATTACAAGATGGATTTCTGCCATTCTCAGTATTATACTTATAAGTTTGTCCAAATTTCAAAATCCAGTTATTTGACAAACTGCGAAGTTCTTATAATCTTACATCATTTTCTATTGTATGGGTGTTGTCCATGTCGATCTCAGGCTATAGGGCTGTCCCACCTTCCATTTGATAATTTATTTCTTCATATCTACAGTTAAATTAATATGCAAATTTCACCACTTATTATTTCAGGTCTGGTAAATTAAAGTGCAGTTCATTTTTCATATATTTATGTGATGCATTACTCCAAGCTACATTATAGATTAGCTTTAAAGTACATTCCAAAAGCCACAAAAGGTCATTTCTGTTGATGCCATTAACTATCTGATATGTACTCCTATACTACAAACTATCAAGAGCAGGAAATACAATCTGACAAAGGAAATGCTTCTTATAAATGTGCATGATTATTGCACAGCAGCACAGTATTGGGAAATTGAACTCGTCCATGGATATTTTTTCAAACCTATCCATGGTCCAAAGCAAGTGGTTGTACTTCAATATCCATGGTCCGTGAACATTTTCTGAAACTTATTATGCTCAAAAGCAAGTGGTTTTACTGCATAACACTGATAGGGATTTTTCTGCAAAACTCATTCCTATGTTCAATCCTGCATTAGGAAATATTCAAGGAGTTATGATAAAATTTCATCAATCTTCAATTTCAAAATCAGTACTTCCAATGGACCAGATGGGTTGTGGCTGAATATGAGGTCTACAACTCACATGAGGCAACTATATGGGGGAAAAGAAACTTCAACAAATATCGTACATGAAGATTTGCTTCTGCCATCTTTTCAATCAGGGAAGCCTTCTCACTTGCGATAGCTGCAGCCAATTCTGCTTTTGATAGCTCCTGGACATTCTTCAGCCTGGATTCTGCTTCAGTTTCCTGTCATTTAAAATACAACTTAAACTACAATTTCCTAGTTGTAATTTCTGGCAGAAAACATTGTCAAGGAACCAAACTTCACCTTCTGCTCAAGCTCGATCCTAAGTTTATCTTCTAGTTCTTCTCTAAGTGACTTGAGAGCAGCAGCAGCTTTCAGTCTTTCTCTATTTAGTTCCTGAAATGGATTCAGTATTACACTCTTGATGACAGAACAATATCCTAAAAAACCAAGCCGGTGAACAATCCTGCATTCCTTTAAGGGCAGTAGAGAGATCAAGATGACCAATTAGTGAAAGAATCTCCCTTAGTTTGGAGGTTAGATTAATGTTCAGCATAATAGAAAATTAATTTTTTGTTCCAGATATATTTATCAGAAATTCTAATTAATTGTAAGGGGTTCAAGCAACTGGTCTCTTAATTTAGTAAGCCAACAATAGAGAACTTATACAAAAAACAAAGCTCAGAGGAAAAACATCTTTACGCAACTCAAACCACAATTAGCTTTCAATGTATAACTAAAGTGGTAGTAAATTCAAAGCATGAACAGCACAGCTGTCCAGTAAACCTGGATTCCCATAAAGGCAAAAGGCAAACACGGTGACCAAACACAAAAGTAATACAAGAGCAGAAGAGTGAATAAACATGTAACCTTGTCCATAATGGCTGTCTCTTCAGCATACATAAGCTCCCTTGCCCTAGCATCCTTGAGTTCCTTTTCATACTTCTCCTGAATTAGGTCATAAAATATTGGAAAAAATAGAGCAATCTTTCAGTATATTGTTCCATCATACAGAAATATTTGATGTTGTTGAATAATATAAAAAACTGAAGGTATAAAGTTACTGAATATCTAGGATTATTGCAAATACCAAGATGCCCATAAACGAGAAGATAGACACCATGAAATTTGCTGGGAGCCCAAAATTACGAACAAAACAGGGAATCTTCTCTACACATAGTTCCAGGCTTTCTTTCTGATTTCTTCTTTAGGTTTCGTTAGCCAAGAAACTTTTGAAGCTCATTACAGCGTTACTAATCCAATGGGGTTTTGTGCGATAAGATAAATCTCAGTGAAAACATGAAATATGTTTACTTCCAAGTTGGTGTCAACTCCATTAGATCTCTGAGAAACTCATCCAGAAGGTAGAATGCTTTACTTAAGTAAAGAATATTTCCTCGTGCACATCTCATTTTGACAGGCCATTATCCCGTGTAATACAGTGCTAGAAGGCAGTCTGTAAAATATCAAGCTTTGGACTTAGATGGAACAGTGAAAACGATTGAAGTTTCATTTATGTCCAGGTTCCATTCCTTGGTTATTTATTCAGCAATAATAGGTAGTGCAACACAGGCATGCATGTAAAGCTTTAATAAGTAAAGAATATTTCTTGTCGTTTTCGAATTTAACAAGTCATTTTTCCATGTATTACAATGCTGCAACGAAGAGCCTGTAAAACACCAAAAAATAAGCTTCACGGGTAAACACTATTATTGAAGAGGATTGAGGCTGCATTGATCTCCCAAATTCCTTTTTCGGGTTTTCATAAAACTAGAAAAGGTGGCGCAAAACATACATGTATATAAAATGGTAAACAAAAACATTTCAAAATCCTATGCATAAGTCCATGACAAAGGTACTTGCAGTGGAGCAATATTTTCTCAAGACATGTTCAGCTCATGGGTATTGCGGGAGGTGACAATACACCATCTGTGCCACGGAAAGGGGGAGTTTAGATGAGGATTATCCTAATACAGCTCACTTAGGGCAAACTAGGAAGCAACTACAAGCAGTAAAGGTTTCGGGATGCGATGAGAACAAAGGCCCCACCCACAACTACACTATTGGAGCATAAATTCAAAGGGAGATACTGAAAGCCTATGTTGTTCCCAACAGATGAATGATTGGGAGATGGGGCAGCTGTGACATCTTCTTGAGAAATTTTATGCTGTTCCTCAGAGGATGGAAAGGATGCTATCAGATGGATGATATCTAAGTCTGGGCCATTCACTGCCAACCATTTTTATGAGGCTTTGGAGGGTTATGTTAGGCTTCTTTTCCCTTGGGATAGGGGTGTGGGCATGAAGGCCCCTTCTAAGGTCACTTTCTTTCTGCAGTTTGCACTGCATAGGAAAGGTTCTTACAACTGAGAATCTGATCTGGAGGTGGCAAATTCATCTCAACTGGAGCAGTACATGATGGTGAGTGTGCGGGTCATCTTTTAATCATTTTGAGGTTGCCTCAGATGATTGTCCAAGCCTCCATTGTATCATTAAAGACAATTTTACTATAAACCAATTATTACAGAGTCAAAAATTTTAATTTCTTTTTGTAGAGATAAGTAGATAACCAACAATCAAACCTTCATCTTTCTCTTTTCTTCCGCGAAAATATGAGCATCCAACTCTGCTTGCCTCTTCTCAGCTGCATGAATAGCTTGTAGGAAATCAACAACCAGTTTTCCATCCTTGGATAAGTAAGCATCATTGGAATCTTCAATTGCATCAACCAAATCCTTCAGTTTCAGGAACCAACAATTAAAGATGCATAAGCCTTTTGTACCCCAGGAACATAAGCATGAATTATCAGAGAGTTGGTGCATATAAACTATAAAGTGGGGTATGGTAGCAGGTCTTTAAAAAATGACCTATTAATCTTCCCAAAAGAATGAAACCACTAACCTTATGTTTTTCAGATAAAGTAGAAATGGTTTCTTCAACCTTATCTCCTAAGTTATATTCATTTAGGAGGGACTTCGGTTGTTCCACACCATCACCATGTGCCTGCAAATGAATATCCCAAGAATAGCCGTAAATAATACACCATTGAATTAAACCTTTGGTAACAGAAATATATACCCGCAAGTGGAGTGGTAGTTAAGTGGTAGGCACCATGTACAATGCAGTACATGCATTTGACAGGTGTTCAAACTTCACTAATTATAACTAACATGCTGACTTACGCCAAGAGAGAGAGAGAGAGAGAGAGAGAGAGAGAGATTGATTTGTACCTCGGGCATGTCTGTAGCAGTTTGTTGCTGTATTGATATTGATTTCATCTCATTTTCTTCAACTACTATGTTACCCTGGGGAAGTATGGGCATGTTTTCAACTGCCTCATGCTGCTCTATAGTAGATTTCACTTCTGGTTTCATGTCAAGCGTTGATTCAAGAGATACTCCGGGAGTTTTAGATTCATCATCAGATGTCATTGTAGGCAACTCTTTCTCTTGTACAGGTGCTACATCTTCTTTAGGTGTCGATTGAGATTCATCATTTACCTGAAATTGGCTTTCTTCGTGTTTACTCAAATCATCAGGGTGAGGGAGATCTGAATGAGTTACATTGTCTTTTCCAGCAGGCTCCATATTAGGACTTCCACCTGACTCTTGAATACTGGACATCACATTTTTGTCCCTCAAAACTCCGTCTTCCTTCAAATCTTTATTACTCTTTGACAATTCCACTGGATCTTTAGTGCCAACTTTAAGCGACTCAAAAATACTAAGCCGCCCTTCAATAGATCGCTGATTCAAATGATAAGCTGTCATGAGAACAGCCCCAAGCGTGAGAGTTCCAACGATTATCTTTGGCAAAGAACTCCCTGACTCAGGTGGCTTGCCTGTTGAACCAGACCCTTGGGGTGCATTTTGCTCAGATGCAACAGAATATTGCTTCCTACAATAAATATAGGGTGGTATCTACACAAGAAAGATAGGATCATAAAAAAAACGTTGTGACAAGACCGATAGGATTGCTTCTGTATTATATGGAGAACAAACTTGTGTTCATATAGAACAAAATAATTACAAAAAACAACAGCAGCAAGAACTAGCATAGAATGTCGGCTAGTATCGAGCCGAGCTCAAGCTCGTGTAGTAAACAAGCTAAGCTCAACGCTCTAAAGCTTCGATCAGCTCGTTTGTATAGGCTTGGCTTGTTTAGTAAATGAACTATGCTCAGCGCTCAACTTGTTTACAAACTAGCCGAGCTCGAATACTAGAAAGCTCGGCTCGGCTCGGCTCAGCTTGTTTGCACCCGCAATCCTACACCATCAAATGCCAATTGCCCACCATCTTGTTAGGGTTTGGGGCCATAAAGGGTCTAGCTTTTGCTTACTCGCGAACAGTCCCACTATTTTGCGGGTTTGCATATAATAGAATAATGATCACTAGACATGTCCCCTCCACTTTTCCAACCGAAAAAAAAAATGGTAAATGCAGTTCTATGTACACATGAGATTATCACATTAGTCCTTCCAAAAGATGAGATAGGGTGACATGCCTGAGCTGCAATCCTAGCAGGATTTCTTCTCAAGGATTGATGGGATGATATCTCCAAAATCGACCTGCGAAAACCAATAGTTCATCACTGCAACGAAAATTCATGAAACATAATGGGGGCAAATAGAGAATGCCAAAACCCTAACGAAGATCAACGAATGACAGCGCAGGCTGTCTAACACGCATGCCACTCATACGAAAACAATTGCAATTGTATTAAGGGTATCTAACGATAACAGTACCTCCGCAACATGCTGTTAGGGATTCAGTGAAGATTGAAGCGAGATTTTTGTGGGTACGAGGGAGTGATTCTCTGGTGTTGTTGCTTCGTGAAAGGGTTGAGGGGAGAGAGAGAGAGTTTTGCCGATGAATCGAGGCTTACTGCCCGAGCCCTGAAGCTTCGGCGATCGAGGAAGAGCCCTGTGAATTTCCCCACAGTTTATTGTAAGGGAAGAAACAAAAAAGCTAGGAGTACAGCAACAATGGTACAGCAGCCAGGTACAAATCACGTTTGCGTCCGTTTCGGATACCGCAAAGATGATCGGAACCGGTCATTTTGTTTAAAACATTTCGGTAGTGTTTGGTTGGGAGTTTAGTTTAGTTTAGTTTAGTTTTGGTAGTGGGTGGAGAGAGAAATAGAGTAATGATTGAAAATAGGGGTAATGATTGAAGAGGGATAGAGAGAGATGAGAAATTAATAATTGGAGAAATAGGGTACTGATTAGAGAAAGAAGTAGGGTAATGATTAGGAACAAAACTAAAACTAAAACTAAGTTGACAACCGAACAAAGCCGAACGTTTGTTCTTGTAAAAAATCATCTCAATTCGATATCGGAAATGGTGTTTATGAATCATCCAATTTTGCTAGCCTAAATTTTGAAGAAAAATTGGATGATTCATAAACACCCTTTCCGATATCGGATTGAGATGATTTTTTACAGTAACTATAAACGAAATGTTTTAAACAAAATGAGCGGTTCCGATCATTTTTGCGGTACCCGAAACGGGCGCAAACGCGATCTGTACCTGGCTGCTGTACCATTTGTACCATTGTTGCTGTACCTGTAGCAAGGTTCGGGAAGAAAATCGACGCCGGTGTGGTGAGTCAAGAGACTCAAAACGACGTCAGCGAACTTCAACCTAGCGGTTTCAAGACGCGAACTCAAGGTCGGTGTAAATTACGACGCCGTATACTTATAAACGTAAACCTTGCATTTTTAAGACCGCTAACCACACAAACAATCTGTGCTCAGATTTTGTTGTGGGATCCACTATGAGTCCATATAAAAAATTCGAGCCATTTATTAAATGTAAAATATTTTTGAAAGAATTCTTACAAAAAATCAGCTCAATCGGATGCCTATAAGTGCTTAATCTAATCATCTAAATTTTCTTCAGATTTTTGAATAATGAAAAATTAAATGATTAGATCGAGTAACAATAGATATTGTATTGAGCTCATTTTTTTGCATGGACCCATGAAAAAATATTTTATATGAACGGCTTGAATTATTTGTACGAAACCTATGGTGAGCCTACAACAAAATCTATGCATAGAATATCTGTGTGGACAAACTTATTGTTTTTAAGAGGTGAATTTTATTTGCAACTCATGATTTCCGCAATACAACCCATTAACCACCAACAAATTTTAAGACAAAAAAAAAAACCCTATGTGTAATGAACATTTTATCTATGAAATTTTATCCCTTCTTCCTACAACCCTTCGTCTTCTTCCTACACCATAAATCCTAGTCTCCTACACTACAAATCACTCTTCTCTTCCATTTCTCATCTCTCTCTCTTAATGGGAAACCAATCAAGGGTGCCACGGACATGATGTTTTGAGAGCCGAAGTGGTGCATAGAGAAGCCCAAAAAAAAAAATATTCGGCTTGAATAGTTTGTTCCGACGACGACGTTGAATTCTAGTCTTGAAATTCGCGCATGGTTTAAAAAAATTTCAGATATTAAAATTAAAAAATATTTACAATTTTAAATTAGAAAATATGTTCAACTTCCAAATTTTAAAATTTGAAAGCTGCATAAACTAATTGAGAGCCCGTTCCATAACACTTCTTAAAAAAGGGAAATGATATATTGGCACCCCAAAAATTGATGCAGGCACTCCAAAATCAGTGTTACTCCAAAGCCATTTTCTTTTATTTTTTTGAGTGACTGCATCAATTTTTGGAGTGTCTGCATCATTCCCCTTAAAAAATAATAAGTACTTATTTCACATTTTTAAACTAAAAAATAATGTAAATGAATAAAAAATTGATTGTTTTATACCGTTCAAAAAATCTCTATGAGATCTATTAAGCATCATTTTTTTTTAACTTGAAATTGCATTTTAAAAAAATAAATACTTTAAATAGGTTTTTGAATGGGGACTGAATATTCAAAAATTATTCAATACTCCCAAAATCTACATAATAATGGAGAAATGTTTTTGAATCTTATTTCTCTATAAATTCTAATAATTGATTTACTCCATAAATCCTACGGCTCTCCCCCTCTCCCTCAAACAATATCAATTGCACAATTGTCACTAATTAGATATCGCGTTGCACCATACCTTCAAGTATGAGCAAACCCTTGTATATAAATAATATGATTATTCCTATCACATATAACATGTAGGGCACATGTGGGACCCGTGTTAACGACTTAACGTGAGAGGAAGGAGCTCCTGAATATTACGGGCAATAGTGAGGTCAAGGTGAATCAAAATGGCATCAATTTATTGACCTCCCCGTTTTGAGAAGCATCCGGTTAAATACAACTGCGAATTTGTTATATATAGTCAATTAATTCAAAAATTTCCACTTATAAATTGGTTATATATAACAAATTTGCAGTTGTATTTAGCAACACCATTTAGAAAACGCGAGGTTTCGAAAACAGTTTACTTTGTTTGGTTGAGGTTTTTGAAAGTTAATTTTGAGAGTTGAGTGGTAATGAGTGAAAAGAGATAGAGAGAGAAATTTATTGAAAATTGTGCCGAGAGTAAAAGTTACTCTCAAAATGGTGAACCAAGCGGAGTGACGTCAGTGGATGGGAAAAACGCATTTCATTTCTTCTCTACCTTTCCTTTTCCTCCAAGTACCAAACAGGGCGTAACGAAAACGCAGAAACACAAAACCATGCCCGCGCGCAACACCGTCCTAGAACGAATCTGAGAATCACACTCCGCCGTTGTTGTTCTGGGTAGAAACCATTGTTTCTCTCCAAAAATCGAGATGGGTCACAACAAGCCGAAGAAATTCAGAAATAATCAGTCACATCGAGGTCAATCCAGTCGTACTCGTGAACTCCAAAGGTAAAAATTCACTTGGGTTTTTTTCTACCGAATCTCGTATTCGCACCCACATGTTCTTATCTGTATGTCACGACTCACTGACGACTATTTGAACAGGGATGACGAAGAGTCTCTCCCGATTGAACCAGGTAAAGAATTCATCGCAAATCACACCCATATGAGAATAACGGCCTCCTAAGTTTTTAGTAATTCCTTTTCACTGTCTCTGTATTTCATGGAATTGCTACAATACACCCCATGTTTGGGTGTGTATGGTATGCACCCCTTGAATGATTTAAATTCGTAACATATTGTATAGACATTCGTAACATCAAGACGGGAATTCAAGATGAATGTCATTAATTTATGTCCAAATGTTATGAATTGCTCTACAAAAGTTATGAAATCATGAATGATATTGTTAATTTTTATGAATTTTAGGTGATTCAAGGTGTGCAATTGTACGTTTAAGATAAGGTTTTATAGGGTTCATGCAGGGGATTATCATTTTTTAGAGCCTAACTTTTGTTTTACTTTGACCTCCAAAGTCGAATAACTGGTGCTTGCTTAGGACACAGATTCCTACATAGCTTTAGAGGTGTTTGCTAAGCCCATCTCGGTTGGCTCATAAAATAAGCTTCTAAATGAGGCTCTTGTATGAGAAGAATAATTAGCATTCTGTTGATTTCTGCAATCTGTCAAACATGGATCCTAAGTCCAAAGAAAGTATATAGGAATGTACGTAGGTTTATTTTCATGTACTTAACACCTACTTTATCTACACATTGCAGCACCCATGCACTTTCTAAAGTCTAAACTAAAAAACGTTTTGACACTGAAAAATAGGTCCCACTTTTTTCATTCTGTCATATGATATACTTCCGGAGCCAAATGAGATGCTCTAATCGTATTCGGGTTCTAATGAACTTTTGTTTTCACTTCCTCCACAGAATTATTAACTTTTGCGGTTATTGGACGATATGGATCAAGAAAGTAGAACCAATTTTTTTGACGGCTTACTAAATGCAATTTCCCTTCCCCCTCCCCCCTCCCTCCCCTTCCTTTTTGGGGTTTTGTTTGGCTTGTAATTTAAAGGACTTCATTTTTCATTAAGGCTATATACATCATACGCATATTTTTACTTTTCCAATTACTTTAGATGTGTTTTGGGATGAACGAAACTAAAAGTTTTGGCTCAAGGTGCAAATGTTGACTCTGAAAGAAAAGAAGAGGTTGCTTCTTTAGGCATTTCGAAGACATCTAATTTGTTTCAGTGGGGCACATTCTTTGTTTGTGACATGTAACAAGTTTCTTATCGTTGCAGAGACTGAAGAAGAGCAAATGGTACCCAAAATTCAGCTAGCGATGTGGGTATGTGTGTAATTTTTTAGGCACGATGACAATGTTTACTACTTCTGTGGGTAGCTGTGGATGGTTAAACTGTTGACGATTTATTCAGTTAGCAAGTACAACCCACATGAGGTGTTCCCTCTGCATGGTTAAAGTTATCATAGCTGCTAAAGCCTTCTCTCTTTTTTTTTTTGTACTTTCCTTGTGGGTTTGTGAGGATTAATATCCTACCTTGTACTTTAGACGTCTGTTTGGATTTGCAATTCTTGCCTTCATTCTATGCTTCAAAAAATTATGTTTGAGAAAATTCCAGGCAATTCTACCAAGGGTGGAGCTCTGCTTCAGCTGTTGTATAATCATTGCTGTTGTACCAGTGTGTGAATGCTGTAGAGGTCCAAAATGAAAAGGCTTTCCTTGGCATTGGCAATGGCAAAAATCATAAAATTCATCGCTAAAGTATCACGTTCACGAGTAACACAAGTTAAAAAAATGAAATTGAATGATTTCTTTCAGTACCATCACAGGTAGGGTTAATTCACACACCGACTAGGATCATAAACTGTGTAAACTGTCACAAATAAATATAATTCACATAACTGAATCTAGTTGGTGTGTTCTGTTGGTTCAGGATTTTGGGCAATGTGATGCAAAAAAATGCACCGGACGCAAGCTCTCAAGATTTGGTTTGTTGAAAGCAAGTACCTGCTTAACTTGTATTTTTCAATTGTAGCTTTTTTTATGTATATGCGCAATTAATGCTTGCCTGCTAGAGTACTAGTTGTCTTACATTTCAAAAAAGAGAAAATTCCAATTGTCTTGGTATGAATGGTTAGAATAGCGGTCAACTAGACTGCAACAATTACCTCGAAGTGTTGTACACGAGCAATCTGTTTGTATTTGATAGATTGCAGTGGTTCAACAAGCAAGTAGAAATTCACCTTGGAGATTTTCATTTTATTGTTAGACTGGGTGTTTAGAGGCCCAAACAAGTTGATGTACATTGGGGCAAATTTTAGTTGGCAATGTGTCAGTTGCTTGTTGGCTATTGGGTTTGAAGAGCAGGCTTGGATAATCACATTCAGGTATCGTCTGGGCCAAAATATTCATGGCATTTGTGAATGAAAAGGGGAGAGAGAAAAGCGTCATGAGCCCAAGTGTTTCATGAGGGCTAGACATTATTGGGGGAGAAAAATAGAGATTTGGCGTAGAGGTATAGGTCTTGTTTTCCATTCAGACCTCCATAACTGAGCTAGTGTGGCTCTGATAGCCTAAGGGCAAGTGTGGTTTACCTCCTCTTTTTGTGATGCCAGTGAATGGTTCCTGTGAACTAGAACTGATTTTCTGACGTTTGAGAGGGAACTATAACAGCCCCTTTGGATGGTGACTGGTGAGAAAAGAGTACGAAAAGAAAGGGGAGCCCTTTCTCACAAAATCTCACCATTTTTGGTGATATTGGGTGAGAAAGGGGAGGAGCCAATTAAAACATTTTATTTTGTACTTTTCTCTCAATTTCTCACCAAAATAGTCAATCCAAATGAATGATTTGGCTAGAAACCCAAACCCTTTCTTTTCTTTTCTCTTGAAATTACTCCATCCAAAGCGGCTGTAAAAGTTTGCCAGTGCTAAGACTGTTCAAAAAACATTACTGGTGTTGCAGTTAGTTTGAAAATTTGTGCTGGCTGGGCTTGAATACTGCTCATAGGCTTACAGAGCTGCACATTTGAATACTGCTCAAGCATTACTAATTTTGCTGAATGGTGAATTTGGCAATATCATGCAGGAGTTGCGCGTCACTAATGGTTTTGGGGGCATTGTGTTGAGGTACTTACGTCGAAGTTCTCTCTGTTTACCTTCGTATGTTTGTGGTCCTCTTATACAGTATAGTATCATCAACCACTTGATCGTAGTGACCTGGAGAATCCTATATGTATGTCACCCTAAACATAAAGGTGTTTCGGGGTGGGGTTCAAACCGTTTAGTGGAATATTCCTCTTTCTCTTCTGTAAGTCAATTCGCCACTTCACCACTTGACCACCACGTCACAGTTCAAAATTAAAAAGAATTACTACTATGTGACCTGGAGGTCACGGGTTCAAGTCTCGGAAATAGCCTCTTTGCTTGAAGGGGTAAGGCTGCGTACATCAACCCTTCCCCAAACCCTACAATGGTGGGAGCCTCGTGCACGTTTGCCCCCCTTTTTAACTACCATGTCTTTTCATTATATAACTTCAAGGGCTGGCTTATCAAAGAATAAAGGAAAATTTCTTGAGTGCTGCTAAAATATTTAGCCTAAAAGGAGGTGAAAGATTTTGGTTGAAAGTTTCATTTTCCATCAACTTCTACTTGCTATGGAATTTGAACCGAGGCTAACAGATGCTAGTCCTACCGTTCTTGCTCACACTTGTACCCTATGAGCTCGAGAAAACTGGAATGCTTTCAACCTGTTTACCTTCTGATCTTACATCTCCTGAAAATAGTTAGTGATTAGGAGTTAAACGCATCAGAATGTATATGTCTTTTGCCTTCCCAGATTAACAATTCTATTTGTGAGTTTAAATTGATTATTGGGAAGGTACAATGAGCATATACTAGCATTTTTTGGGGCATAAATTACATCTATAGCTTCCATACAACGCTTATTTACATCTCTTTTATATAATCATGTTGCCAGTCCTGCTGGTAAGCAATGTGTCTCTAAGGAAGATTATATCCTTATGAAGAGGAAAGGGTTGGCTGTTGTCGATTGCTCATGGGCTCGCTTGGATGATGTACCGTTCACAAAATTGCGTTGTGCTGCCCCTCGTCTCTGTAAGAACTTCAAACAAGCATTTTAGATCGGCAACTTCAAACAATTTTTTCACATCAAGTCTTACTTTTCACTTTACCGTTGTGCTATCTATGCATTTTGTTAAGCTAAAAGGCTGACCTATATTAAACCAAGCTTAGCCTTATATGGTATCTGGTTTATTGATTTTTTATGGGTTTTAGTAAATTCTTAAACGTGTAAATGGTGAGAGATTTACAAATTGACTAACTAAATCTTTATTGTGTCACTTGCCTCACTAACTGAACCTGAAACAGATCAACGTGTGGAGGCAATTTTGAAATTAACCGCCACTGTGTAGTACTTAAGATTGACACTCTCTTTGGGTTAAATGATATTGTAAGAGTTGTAAACTTGTTCAATGTTTTCCTAATGAGTATTGTAATCTCATCTATAATAGATCTAGACAAGAACAGTAAATACTGTTTCAAGCAGGACCAAATTATTGAAATGATAGATATCGTATTGCTCCCTTTTGAGGATGGATGCATAATGCATAAGAGTTTTGATTTTGTTGGGCAGTAAGGCCAGGTTATATACATGTGAAAACACTAATAGTATGCTACAGTCACTGCACAATGCACAAGTGTCAATAAGCTAAAGCTAACCAGGATCTGGTATATATCGGTTACTTTAGTTTTTCCCTAGACTCTCTTGAAACTTGACAAATCCTCTTTGAATGCAGTACCATGGTTGGTAGCAGCGAATCCTGTAAATTATGGTCGGCCATGTCAACTATCTTGTGTTGAGGCATTGTCTGCAGCTTTATTAATCTGGTACCAAAATTAAACCGCCTCTATTCAATTAGGTGCATGCTTACTTTATTTGCGCGCTGATTAGGCTCTTGTGTAATATGAATCAATCTGTGATTGTTGGGGAAAAGAATACACATCCCATGTTGGCTTAGCACTGGTGACCCGTTATTTTAGGCCAGTCAGTCAGATGATGGGCTATGTGACATGGATTACTCGAAATACGTGGTGTATCCGTGTTTGACACATAACAAACCATGGTATCAGTTGGATATGAGATATGTTATGTGCTACTTCCAGTTTTTCGAAGAGGCTCATTCCACTGACTTGTTAGAAAGAAAGAGACGCAGATTCCTCAATTTTGTCATAATAATATTTTTGGCCAAGCAAAGTTTCCTTATCAAGCTTGAAATATTGCATATCTTAACTCGAAGATGAGGAAGGACTTGTGTAAACAGTCTAGTAATGGCCCTTTATCCTGATTTTTGGAGGATAGGCCAGTACGACTCCAGACACTAATGTATAGTTTAGGAACTTTGCAAATGTATACTTCTCAGTTCAAAGTTTCACTCACCAAGTTCTGAGTTGTAACATACCATGTTGAACTTGTGGCAGCACATGACTAATACATAGTTTCCATTTTTGTTTACAGTGGGGAGGAGGAAACAGCGAATTTATTGCTAGGTAAATTCAAGTGGGGTCATGCTTTCTTGTCCCTAAACAGGTTTTTTTTCAGTTCTCTTTAATCATGGACCTTGTTTGAGCTATTCTTAGTTGATTGTGCTTTGTGCATGTATGCATGTGCTTATGAGTAGCAACATGGAATTCATTGAAACAGTTTCAGCAATTGAGCCCATTGAGAAGGCCAGAACCAATATCTCTTCATCCTGGAAAATGGAGTTTATGAGTTCGGTTATTTACAATAGCTTCATTTTGAGTAGAGTTACAGATGATGGACTATTTATCTGAACTCTATATCACATTCTTTTCCACATGAGGTCCATGTCCTCCATAGTGTCATAATACTAGGTGTTCTTGTACCTTTTCTCTGGATTAACTGCTGGCGTATTCAACTGAGGCAGGGAACTTCTAAAGGCGTATTCAGAGTGTGAAAATAGTGCTGATATTATTTCAGTTCAGAATGCTTGGCTTTCCCAGGAGACTCAATTGATTACAAAGGTTCCTTCTGCCAAAGGTACGTATTTAGTTATCAAGAAAATTTATCCTCTTTCACTGGCCAATGTGCTTGACAAACTTCTAATCTCAAAACTGGGGGTCACCAATTTTCCATTTGTCCGTATCAAGGGCCATTTATTGTGTTCTGAATGTTTGCCAACGATATATCACTCACTTCCTTGGTCCGGAGCTTTATTCCTCTTCCCATTACTTTTGCAGCACAATATTAGGACTCTCTACCTCAGTCCAGCCTGCATTTGATGTTTCTGTTTTAAGAACTGAATTTTGTAATTCGGCAAGTACTTTTAAATGCATTCAATAAGTAGTATATTCTTTTTCTTTTTTTTCCCTCGTTAATATCGTCATCTGAAGTATTTATCCCAAAAACAAAACAAAAAAATTGTTGCCTGAAGTACAAATATAATGCACATTAACACCATCTGTATGGCCCACGAGACTCTCCTGGTATGATTTAATTTTCACGTTCATGGAACAACAGGAGCAGACGTGGCATCTCAAGGTGAAGACCAGGGGTCGTGTTCTGATTCAGAAGACGGACTTCCCCCGCTTGAAAGGAATGTGAATCATTTAAGCTTGGAGGAGAGTGATGAAGAGAGTGAGTGAAAGATTCTATTTCCATCCTCAGCTTTGCGATGCGAAAGGGAAAATGCCTTGTTTATGACTGGTATTTATCTGTAATGAGTGGCTTGTGTTGTGGGCTCTTTTTAGTGTCTAGTATGTAATAATGCTAGTTGCTGTAGTTGGCCTTTCTGTACTCATTTTAACCTCCCGCCTAATCTTTAATCGCGTAGAGATAGAGTTGGTTGTGGTGAAACCCAGTTTTGGAGTTAAAAAAAACACTTCGCAATGGCAAGTCTTGCTTATTGCATAAATGTGAAAATAAAAATCAGTTTGTACGATGGCAAATTTTTGGAATGACTAGTGTTGACTCAGAATTTTTTCCAGACCATCTCTTTTTGTCAATTCGGCGACCTTAAGACTTTTTGAGTGACCATATGGCTAATTTTAGGTTCGAAAATTTGGATTCCAAGCTAAATTTAGAGTAATGCTATGTGTACCGACCGGAATTGTAGGGAAAACGTACCGACCGGAATTGTAGGGAAAACGTACCGACCGGCCGCGCCGGGCCGTCTCCGGCCACCGGACGGCCGATCCGAGCCGTCCAAAAATTCTAAAAAAAAAAACCGAGGGGCCCACGCGGGAATCAACGGCATCCGATGTGTGTATGGTGCTTGATCTAAACACCCATTTTTGTGTATGTATACACCCTCGGTTTTTTTTTTTAGAATTTTTGGACGGCTCGGATCGGCCGTCCGGTGGCCGGAGACGGCCCGGCGCGGCCGGTCGGTACGTTTTCCCTACACATGGTCGGTACATATATCATTTTCGCTAAATTTATGAGAGGGTAAAAACCGTTTGACTCCATGCCATCAAAACTAAAATGGGTGAACAAAATTATTTTCGTCATCACCTTGTATTTGTAAGTATGATTAATCCAGTTTGGTGGCGAAACCAGAGCAACTTTTATTGATACAAACCCATTATGGCAGCGGAAATCCCCTTAAAAGTGGTCAGCAAAAAATTAGTAAAAAATAGACAAAAAAAGTTGCTTTTAATTTTTAATTATCAGTCCTTAAAAAAATTTATTTTAAATAAATTAAATGACTTTGATCATTTATGTTGGATTCCGAGGGGATCCAACACAATCCACTATAAGCATTTTCGAACGATTGAGACCCCGTTTTGCCAAGAACTTTTATTGGTTGTCATTATTCAAAAAAAAATTCGCGTTTGTTTGTTTTACACCTTACTTTTTTGATTTTTTGGTTTATCTCGTCAAGATGAATCGGAAAAGTAAAAATTATGACTTTTATCCAAATATTCTGGGAAATAGTCACTTTTAAGCAAAAAATGTCAAAACTTCAATTTTTTTTGCTAAAAAATGGTTATTTCTTAAAATACTTGGATAAAATAAAAAAATTTACTTTTTTGATTCATCTCGTTGAGACAGAGAAATAATCTAAAAAATTTGACACAAAACTATCAAATGCGAAAAAAATTTGAATAAGAAACAAAAAATACTTTAGAGAAAAAGTGCTTAGTGCAGGGGTTACAAATTATTATTTTCCAAACCTGGAGGCAAAATCTGTTGTATTTAAGGGAACCTAGATCCGGGGGTGCTGTAGTGCACCCCATGTAGTGCATATGTAGGGCGGCATACAGTCGTCGATGTCATCAATTTCGATCCAAATTAAAAAAGGGGAACTTAATTAGCCATTCTTTTCACCATACTTATTTAGGTGCTCATCCTAATGTGTTTAAATACTTATCTTTTCATCCTCAAATTCAATTAAATCTTAAACTGCCCTTTCTTTCTCCTAATTTTTCAAATCTTTCTCTTTCTCACTTTTTTTTAATCTTTTCTAATTATCTCAATTCTCTCTCCTCTTTCAAACATTTCTCTCACCTAATATTTTGAATTTTTTTTCTCTCCTAATCTTCTCTCTCATATTTTCATTCCCCTAAAATTTAAAAAGAAAACACGACTCTTACAAAAACGGATGTGTAAGCCGAAAAACATGGCAAAACATGATCAATTCACAAAATATGGCAAAAGTTGATTGAGGTAGATGAACAAGACAAGATCAATTAAAAAACATGGCAAGTTTCAAAAAATGTAGATTTCGATCGAGATAGATGAACAAAACATGCATGATCAAATTAAAAATATGACAAAAATCAAAAAACATGACAAGTTTTGAGAAGTGTAGGTTTCAATCGCGGTAGATGACAAAACATGATCAAATAAAAAAATGACAAAAATCAGAAATCAATAAGCATTTGGTAACTTTGGTTTTAATTGGGTTGATTTCTCACCAGGAAACATTTGCATATGCAATTGGCACAAATCCAACAAAACTAAACCATGCAATTAAAACCTAAACCATTCCGAGCAAAATCAGATTAAATTAAATAAATCTCAAACGTAAAGGAACGATCTTCTCTTCGACCTTGATTTGGTGAGTGTCAGGAGCATTCAAGTCGGCGTAGAAGATCAATTGAGGAGATTGCGCATCTGGCAGACGATGTCGACTGGCATCTTGGGCTTGGACTTGAACAAGCTCTTCATCTTCGTGTTGTTCTCCGTTACCTTGTCATTCTATGGTGGTGCTGTTGCAAGCGACGAGCGCCTTTGAATCACCATCGCAAGCGACGCTAAGGCTCGACTGCGAGCAAGAGATTGGGTGAATGTTGTGGCGGTCGTACGTGATGATTTCATCGAAAGGGATTTGGAGGAAAAGATCTTGATTTGAAAGAGAAAATTTGTGGAATTCTATTCTGAAATGAGATTGTGCCTAATCCCTAAAATTGGGGGAAGGGAGAGAGAGTAAACTGACTCCTCCTAAGCATGGAACTGTACATGTTCCTTTCCTAAACTAATCCAAACTCCCTATATTATAGGACTTATCCAATTTGAAAGGGAAATAGGAAACGTAAATATAGGAAAAAATAAGTAGACATTAATATATATATATATATAGGGAGTTTGAGTAATAATAGATTTTGAGGATGGGAACATATTATTTAGGAAAGAGGATGCCTATTTAATTTTATCATTAAAATAATCTTTTACTGATAAAAAATATTTATTATCGGTTAAAGATTAAAAAAACATCGCAACCATTGATTGAAAAGATCAATGGTTCATGTTCTGCACTACATGTGCACTACACCGAAGTGCACTATAGATCCTCTGGTTCCGTGATATTCACCACTTGATATAAAAGATGAGATAATAAGAAACAAAGAATGCGGAAAAAAAAAAAGTGAGTTTTTTTTTAATTCTCCAAACTATGCACAATTTCTCTACTTAGTCTCTAAACTATCAATTTGACGATTTCATTCCCTCAACTATCATGCCGTTACCTTCTTAGTCCAATAGATAACGGAAGTTAGGAATTTGGATGGAAATGCCATGTAAGGTCTGTTTGAGACTTTGTAGAGCAGATACTTGATTATGAGAGCCTTAGAAATAACAATTAATTATGACCCATTAGAATAAAATGATCAAGAGAAATAAGATATTTGCACTGGTTTTAAACAGACTGAAAATTGGAACACTTAATTTTGTAACCATATTTTTTAGTATATAAAACTTCTAAAATTAAGTGTTCGAATTTTCAATCCGTTTGGAACGGTGCAAAAATCTTATTTTTTTGATCATATTATTCTAAAGAGTCATGATTAATTTTTATCTTTAGGGCTATTATAGTTAAATATCTGTTTTTTTATTTGGGACCCTTTAGAGCAAATACTTGGTTATGAGAGCTCTAGAAAGAAAAATTAATAACCTTTTAGCATAAAATGATTAGAAGAGTAAGATATTCACATTGGTTCACACGGATTGAAAATTAAGTGTTTAAATTTTTAATCTGTTACTCACGGGAGCTCTATGTGTTGAAAATACCATTCACGTGTTGTAGATGGCTACAAATTTTCTAATTAAGTGTCCAGAGTAGATAGCATCAAATAGTACTGGTCAAATAGACATGAATTTGTGTGTGTGACGAGGGAGAGAGAGAATGGGGTTTGGATTATTTCCATCCCTTTTTGCTTGGGTCTCCATCACTAGCAGCAGCAACCAAAACCATAAGCTAAATAATACTGCTATTCAAAGAAGCTGTGGTGATAACTCTTTCAAGGGTTTTTTCGGTTAGCTGGTGGGTTTTGCTCTCCACACTATTGTTCAAGACTTGATTTTTTGAGTCAAATTGCAAGAAAGTAATTTCTACTTATCAAAAAAAAATAAAAAAATTTCCTAGGTTCAAATCAGGATATTTAGGAACGACCCGTTTCTTGGTGGGGCAACTCATTGCTGCCACGATGGAGTCAGGGTCCTTGGTCTGATTCAAGTGATCTGGCCCTCACCCTCTCTCTTTTATACACCCACATGCACATATGAATCCGTTTATCTCTAAGAAATAATATTGACACAATAACTCTTTATAGCCCTATGTCATCTTGCTCGTTGAAGTGAATAAATGTAGCATCTTTTTGTCAAGAGCTGTCAATCTGAGCAACTCATAGTATATATGTTCACTACTTTCCTCTCGGATTCGCTACTTTCCTCTCGGATTCGTTTACTAATCTTATATTTTCATCTCTGTTTTTGCCTTTTTGGTGTATATGTTAGTTAAAGGTACGTTGCTTATGCCATGGACTAGAAGAGCTGCATGTGTTGCTTTCATGCTTGTAGGTTTATTGTGATCATACTCGACTTCTTTAGCTATGGATTATGTTTTACGCACTATTTCTATATTTGACCAATTTTAGTGGAACTATTGAGAGAATAATTGAGTTCAGGGAAAGAAGTCTGGAGTTTTGGAGATTGAAAGAAAGCTTTTTGTCGAACCAATTAATTTAATGACCTTGCAGAGATTTCTAATTCGTAATTAACAAAAGATAGAGCCTTGGATAAATTTATAGTGTTTGGACCTTTTCATAATTTCTCTTATATGTGGCTAGTGGAAGACCAAATTGGCATGCCAGCACAAATTTATTAGTATGTCTTTGGTACAGTTGGTCCTCCCCCAACTTAAGACAGAACTTGGACATATTTTGTTTTTCGAAAAGTAATTATAGAACATAGTTCATTCAGTGCAAAGATTTCAATTATTCTATTGCTAAATATGGATTATCATTTCAAATGCTCTACTTAACTTACACATGCATTTAAAATATTGATCTTATGTACTAATTCGGTGAAAAACCATTTGCATAACCTAGAAGTTATATGCCTTTGTTGAAAGAAGGCATGAGCAGATGCTTCTCTATATTTGGACTCCCTCATTTGAAGTTCTATATTGTAAAGCCCCATGTTGGTTTTTATTAGGCCTTTCAAAGAAGTTCCCTAACCTACCGTGTATGATCAAGTTTGAGTGGCTAATACGTGGGAGAGGTGAGTTCTTTCCAAGTTGTCATTGTTCATTTGGAAGCTTACCATTTCTGATTGTTCTTGTTATACATGTTTTTAGAACAAGAGGCTTGGAGGTGGAAAGTGGCTAATACGTGGGAGAGGTGAGTTCTTTCCAAGTTGTCATTGTTCATTTGGAAGCTCACCATTTCTGATTGTTCCTGTTACACATGTTTTTAGAACAAGAGGCTTGGAGGTGGATAGCGGGTTTCCAGTGTTCTTCAGTGCGGAGAGAAATATATATATATATATATATATCACCATTTCAACATGATGTGTCGAAATGTAATTGGGTTGTAGATCATTGGTTTTTGTTTTGGTCATGGCCAGTACTTCAGAATTAAAAAGTGGATTTATTGGTAGTTCCATTAGGTGAACGCCTGAACGGTGGTGATGCTGTGATGCGTTTTATTGCTATTAAATGCACTGTGCATCTTTCAAATAAAGCCCTTCTGATTATGATCGAAATGGTTCATTTGATGAATATATGATATCCTTCACTGATTTTTTGCTTGCGGTAGTGTTCAGTAAAGAATGTACTCGAAAACCATATAAACTGGTCGAGCTGCCAAGCATGGTCCTTAGGCATGCATGTACAGAATCTCACACTATAATTCCAAACTTCGAATGCGCATAAATGTAAGTAACGAGCATGGTACTCATTCATAGCACGAGGCTGCCCACCTCGTCTTGTTAACAATTGCATAGGGCTATCCAGAGTTGTTCATCTCCATCTTGTTCGTGCCTGATTAGTAGTACTAGACTCAAGACCCACGACTTTGCGATAATTCTGTCATGTGAAATCTAGCAGTATATAGCCATTGTAACTTATTCCTCCTTCAAGAAAATAATGCAAACTGGTACTGGTATGAGCTGCGAGCATTTTTGCCGAACGAGTAAACCTTTGTCTTTATATTCAAGCATACAAATCAGCGATCACAAACATCAAGATATCACAAGAAGACCATAGATACCATCTTACATTGTTGAGCAATACTACAAACACAACTCCGGACACAACCGTGCCCGAAACTGTTAGATGCACATGGATTCACATACATCTAACGGTTTTTCCGGAGTTGTGTTTTAAAGGTGTGTGCTTAGACCTTCTGTAAATTGTTCTCCACTTGGCAAAAGAGGGAATGGTTGTCATGCTTATTTTAGCTCTCAAAAGGCTAAACACTTAACTTGCATACGCATATGAATTTTTTTGAAGTACCGGTACATGTTTCTAAAGTAGTACTCCAGTATATTGCACTAACAGATTGGCAAGTAAACAAATGACCATGTCATCAAGTGATGAAATTTAACCTCACCAACTCGATGGTCACGTTAGTAGCGATGAAGACGACTTGATGGACCTCGAAACACTCTCTATGATGGAAGGACAGTACGAAAAAATTACACAACGTACATTTCCCTTTATCTAGTAAAGCATGTACCGCATTTGTGTTGAACTCCAATCCACATAAAATAAAAGATATTTTACATGTCAACAAACATACATTCAGAGCGTTGGTGCTCGAGCTAGTTGGAATAGGCCAGCTTGAATGGGATCATAAGCACATCTCTATCAAAGAGTCGTCGGCTATTTTCTTGTACATTTGTGAACACAGAACTGTTTGGTCTATTCTGGATACACTAATATGACAGGGTATCTAGCTCTATATTTAGGACAACGATATCATAGGGACCAATGGAATGGCACTAATACAATATTTCGCTCACCATACGAGTTGTTCAACTACTAGCACTCGTCGTTGAGGAATATAATTTAGAGATGCTTTGAGGTTTAGAAAGCGAGGTTTTTCAATACTAAAGAGTATGCCGAATTATAACAATGCTCGACAGTCGATGATTGTGATGGCTTGTTGTATTATCCACAACTTTATCTTAATGTATCGTGGGAGAGATGAATATTTTGACGATTACAAAATACAATGTTCCTGGCAAATGGGAGGGAGAAAATTATGGAGAGGACGAACAAGGCAATGGTGGTGATGTGGGTGTAGTAGAGCATATCAGTACCTGTCTTGAGAGTTTTGGAATTGATAGCGTTTTTTTTCCCCCAATATTATTGTGTACATTGGTGGAGGTTAGTGGGGAAGTTAGTGAGTTAGTCCACAGGGGGTTCAGGAGGCTATCTATAGCCCTAAACCCACAAACAGCCCACAAAGGGGCTTGAACCCTGGTCTCCCACAAGGGAGAGCCAGGAGTTACCAACTGGACTACAACTTCATTGGTAATTGATGGCATTTAGGTAGGCCCAAATTGATAATGCAATCTATTTTCCCATTCATTAATCCAAATCTAAACTATCCTAGGGGAATTGTGGAAGGGGATAGAGTTTATGGGGATCGAACCATACCCATGTGCATGAGAGTATATAAAGGAGACGAACTTGTTTCGTTGCATTAACAAGTAGTTTACTGAGTTTTATTTATGTTTGAGTAGTTTGAACAATTCTAAATTAGTGTTATGAGATTCACTGCTATCTTTTTTATTGTTCAGATTGCATAAAATGAGATCTTTTGCTCTCTTTTTTATAGTTCACTCAATAGGTTGCCCGCGGATCAGTTTTGGATGGATCGGTTTGGTTCCCAATTTGATTCGTTCGTGGTGAATTGTTGTTTTATTCATCTGCCAACTGTCCGTGAGTGTCGTTTGGATGGTTTATGCAAATTTGATCATGCAATTTATTTATTTTAGATACACCAAAAAATTGAAAAATAGAGGCTCAAAGCTTCAAGTCCAATCAAGCCTAAACAAGTTCAAACAAGTCTTAACATTCATCCACCCTAAAGTCCAAACAAGTCTAAGATAAACTATTACATCATCTACCAAACCAACAACATTATTCAGAATTACAAGTTATTTGATCGGAAAATCCTCCGAGAGATAGATTGTGAACAAAAATAACACCTAGTCACCTACATATGAGTAATTTAGGGTGAGTCTATCAGAACAATTTTGCCTTGTTTGGATTGAGATTTAAAAAGTTTTTTGAAAAATAGTAGGGGTAATAAGTGGAGAGAGATAGAGAGAGAAATGTTGAGTATAGGGAGAATCTAGGGGGTATTTTTTGAAAAATGCTTTTTAAAAACCAAAAGGAACAATTAGGATTTTAGATTAGGGTTTTCAATCTGCTTTTGCCTCTTAGTCCATTGACTATGTTTTAAACTTTTTTCGGTTTGAACCGCCAACCAAACTGATTCAATTTGCATCCGCCAGAATTGTTATATTAGGATCTGTATCCGTCTGTAACCTACCTCGATTATTATTATTATTATTTTTTTATCAACAATGAAGGGATTTCCATACCATTAAAAAACAGATTTGCTAGCCACACAAATAGTATGTGCATATATCGTGCACATACAGCTCCATGGGGCCCATTACGGGGGTCCACAAACGATTCAAGCCGTCCATTATCTTTAAAATAATTTTCTAAGTTATCGCATAAACAATCAGCTTAATCCAATACCTCTAAATACTTAGGCCCCGTTTGATAACAGTGATAGATGGTTGGAATTCATAAGGAGATGAGATTAAGATTGAGATTGGTAATGAGAAGGGATTGATGATGAGTATGTTTATTTGAAATGAGATTAGATGATTAAATTATTAATATTATGTTTGTTTCACATGGGATAGGATTGGATTGATAGTATACATTATTGCCCTTCACGTGTGATAGGATTGGTAAGGAGATGAGATTGGTAAAAGCTATTTTCGTATTTGTACATTGGCAAGGATGTGATTGGATTGTTAATACCAAGTGGGAGAGGCCCTTCTCAATACCCCTTAATATCCACTTTGCTAGTCATAAGGATTAATAATCCCAACCCATTTTGGGTTACCAACCATAGTATTAATAATCATTTGGGATTGGTAATCTAATTTCAACCCCCTAGAGGTTTATCAAACAGGCCCGCAATCTAATCTTTCAATTTTTCGCTTTGACTTTAATCTTAAGAAACATTTAGACGATTGGATCAAACACTTAGAGGTATCCGATTGAGTTCATTTTTAACGTGTTGGCTTAATGGACAGCTTGGATTGTTTGTGGGGACCCCATCGTGGGCCCCACAGGGCAGTATGTGCACATACTATCTGTGTGGTTAACATTTGTGATTTAAAAATGATACAAAAGAGAAATCTTGTAGTGATACATTAGGGAGCATCATGCACAATGATAGTACCTCACATGTCACCGCATCTCATCTCATCTCACTGTTTTTTTTAAAAAAAAAATAGAAAAGGAAAACACCCCAAAAGTTGGTAAGACACAAACACCCGAAAAAAACTCAACTCAAACAAACGGGCCTGACCCAAACACAAAAAAACCAAACTAACCCTAACTCAAAATCCAAATCCTACAGCAGCCCAATACGCATCTGCACCCGATAAACACCCAAAAGAAACTCAGCTCAAACAAACGGGCCTGACCCAAACACAAAAAAACCAAACTAACCCTAACTCAAAATCCAAATCCTACAGCAGCCCAATACGCATCTGCACCCAATCCACCACTGCCGTCCCATGGCCAATGGAAGCTGCCATACACCTGCAACCACAACAAAAATCCGGCCACCAATGCAACCCTGCAAACGCCGTCCATCGACCGAGACCCAACCACCCACCACCATCAGCTGCCACCATTGCCATTTTGGGACAAAGCCTAGAGGCGGTTTCGCACGCACGGACCCAACAACTGTAGCAAACCAGAGCGAGATGGACAGCCCACTAGTCTTTGGCACAGCGAATCGGTTCATCCGTTGGGCAACCCTAGTACTCATAATTTAGGAATGAGAGTAAAAAATTATATGTTGTGTTCGTGGGGAAGAACCCGGGCATTTACAATACTTGGCTAACTTGTAGTGAACAAGTCAATCGGTTTTCAAGCTCAGTGCATAAAAATTATGCCTCATGGGATGAGGCCTACACTGCTTGGTTAACTTACAACGAGCAAGTTGAGCAAACGGCGCCACCTCCTCTTCTCCGATCACTGGATGATGCAGTTGGATACTCATCAGCGGATACACCTCCGGCCAAAGATTGCTCATTTGCTCTATGCACTCCCTTATTCTCACTATGGCTTTTTGCTTGGGTGTTTGGGTGTGGTTGTTGCTATTATAATAATGATAGTTTGATATTTGGCCTTGTGTGTTTTTTTTTTTTTTGGTCATAAAAAAACATGTGCTACACTCTTAATTTTACACATAAGCCCAAACCAATAATCACAACACTTTTAAATCATCAACTTTATTTTTTCAATTTCAGTCCATGTTTTTATATTTTTCCGATTCATTCCATTAAGAGAAATGATTAATCCTTAAAATTACGACGAAGAGCTTAAATAAAAATTACCAAAGACAAAAATATTACCGTGAACTCACCACCCTAAGCGAAACCAAACAAAATCCTTCAGTTATTTTTTGAAGATAATAAGGTAGTTGATTTTTATACTTTCTTTTCTATAACTATACTTTTCTTTTTGCTCTCTTGTGATGTGAATTTTAAAAATTAATTTTTTATTTGTATATTCTTTCACACTTAGAAGGGTACTATTATATACTTTTTTTTTTGTCTTTTAGCCAAAAAATACGTGCATTTACTAAAAAACAAAAAAGAGAATATGAATATAAAAAAAATAAAGTACGAAAATCAATTCCCAAATACAAAAGCTACATGGGTGTACTCAGGCGAAAACGGTGTGCATTTAGAACCCCCCGCCTCTTATTTTTCTGAATGCGACACACGGCACACACTGCGAAGCGAAACCCTAAATAGGGCTAGACTCTCTCTCTCTCTCTCTCTCTCTCTCCTAAATCCTCTGCCACACAAGTGCTCTCGCGCACGCTCCCCGCATCAGAAATTCTCGCTTCTCTGTTTTCCGTTTCTAGGGTTTTCGTTTTCCGTTCCAAAATCTATTCTAATAAACGGAAACAATAACCTCGACGAGACTTGTTTTCGACCGTTTATATCTAGTGTCGTGTTGGATTTGTTTCCATTGCGTTTGATTTTCTCGATTTTCTTTTTGTTTGTTCTGTCTAATGGTTGTTTCTGTGTTCTGAATGCAATTAGGGTTTGGGATTTTTCTCAACGTTCAAGGCCTGGGAACCGAACAAAGTGGTGAGTTCCAAACTAATAATCAAATTAGGGTTTGGTGTTGGCTTTGGGGGATATGATAGTTTCCATGAGTTTTGTTTGAATGTGATTTTGGTTTTCAGCCCCTTTTTTCAGATCTGTTTGGCTCTAAAGTAAAATGATAACCATGGGTAGTTTTCTGAGACATCTGTTTCTGGCTTAGAGAAACTTTTTCGAGAG
>BPLS01032211.1:50367-70784 GCA_019656275.1 Rhododendron kiyosumense
AGAATTAATATTGGGTTGTTGGGAGCATTATGGAAAATATACGCATGGAAATGGTTAAACCCCTAAAGACATTTTATTTTTTTTTGGCCGTGGGTGGTCGGTTGGATTATGCTGTGGAATCAAGCTATGCTTAAAGATAGATAATTGGTAGTTATTGTGAAGTCCTGCCTTGGGTTTTCACTTTTCAGTTATCCTCATGGCTTTGTATATTTCACTTGCTGTGAGCGTTTTGGGAAACATCCAAGTATATGTATGCATAAAGCCCTAGGAACATTTTCTTTATTCAGTTTAGTTAGCATTTAGTCTGTTTTGTGGGGGGCATGGAAAACATAAGTATTTTTATTATATTCACCCGGGGGGGGTTGGTGTGGGTGGGTTTGGGTGATAGGTGAAGGAAATTAAATAGCACGTGGGGCCTTGGTTTTGTGGGGTTGCAACACTAGGAGGGTTTCATACTCTTTGAACTTCTCTCAATGCATTTGCTTTCTAACTGTAATGATCATTCTTTTATCTTTAAGATGATAATGAGATTTCTTTCTGTTCAAAAAAAAATTTTTTTTTTTTTAAGAGGGTTGGGTTAGTGGTGTTCCAGAATTTTTGTTTGTACATGAGTTTTATTCCGGTGAAGTGGGTTGCTCATCACTTCAATCATATCTCGATCACTAGAAATAACATGGAAATGCATTTTTTCTTTCTATGAAATGGGTTAGATTTGTCTATTTTGCATGTGTAAGTTTGTCTAAACAACCGAGTGGATATTCATGTTTTTTGGGTCGTGTAATGTTGATGATCTTGTGGAAAAACAGCCTACTCTATTCCGCCAACTTCGTGTAAGCTTCAAGTTGGGCATTTTGATTGGTGGATTCATGATAACCCTGCCCAACCTTCCTTTTCCTTTTACTAATTGTCTTTGGCTTTTTGATTGGTGGATTCATTTTGAATTGTTTGCATTTAATCAGGTTGAATCTTTGCTAGAAAAAGAACTTGGGAAATATGAAGACACCGTCATCATATCCAGTTCTTGACAATCGACCAATTGATCAATGGAAGGTTACGGAACTAAAAGAAGAGCTTAGGAGAAGGAAATTGATAACAAGGGGGTTGAAAGAAGAATTAGTTAAAAGGCTGGATGAAGCACTTCGTAATGAAGATGATTCTGCCAAGGGAAAAGTTGATAATGGTTTTGATGGAACTCCCCCACCTGTGGTTGAGACTGAAGATGGAAGCACAGTTCTTATTGTTTCTGAAACTGCTGTTGCCATGACGGATCATGTTTATGAAAACAACGAGGTGGATTGTGGAATGGATAAGGTTCATGTTGACGATACTGCAGTGTTATTGGGTGCAGCGAAGGCTCAACAGTGGGAGGAAATAGGTGGTAATACTTCTGCTAGGGATGAGGAGATGGTATTTCAGTCTCAACCTGAAGATGCGAGGACAGTTCTGTCTGTTTCTGAAACTACTGGGGATATAATGGATCATGGCAATGACACGATGGATCACGTTTTAGAAACTCCAGCAGTTTTATCTGAAACTACTGGGGACTTTATGGATCGTGGTAATGACAGCAATGAGGCGGATCCTGAAACGAATCAGGTGCAAGTAGACAATACTGAATTTTCTTTGGGCGAAGGGAAAGTTCAAGAGGGGGAAGTAACAAGTGTTACTGGTTCTGCTATGGATGAGGAGATTGTAGTTAATGAAACTTCTCTGGAAACCAGCATCACAGAGGAGGAGATTGTAGTTCATGAAACTTCTCTGGAAACCGGCATCACAGAGAGTGTAGTATCTGAAGTAACGGTTACAGTGCAAGAGTTACAGAAAAGTGAGTCCCCGATCAAGGATGAGGAGATGAAGCCTCCTCATGAGGATTTTGGACTCGAGTCGTCTGATCCAAACTACCAGGTATCTGAGGTCAGCACTGTTTTAGGGTTTCAAGTAAAATCTGATTCTATTTCTAGCGATTGTGTCTCAATTGATGAAAAGAATGAACTAAAGGATAATATAATTGCTGATAATGTCAAATTAGAACTGGATGTTAAGCCTGAGATGGTGCAGCCATCATCGTGCAATGTTCTCCCAGATGGTGACAAACTACATCCAATGGATGTTGAAGAGCCACGGGAGAACAAAGTACCTGTTGAGGAGAGAGATGATATGAAGGCTGTTAATGCAGAAATGAGCGAGAAAAATGATATTGCAGATGTGATTTTCTCAGAAAAGTTAAATTTGGACATTGGTGATGATTCCGTGGATGAGGATGCATTGGAGAGTAAACAAATAGATTCTAAGGATGTGTCGTATGAGTTGGGAGATATGAGTGAGATAACTGAAGCACCTTTGGTGAAGGACGAAGCTCCAGTTGATGTTATGCAGGATGATATGTCTGTGGATAAGAAAGACATTAATGATGAAAAGAAGAGTGCTTCTGCTGCACCTGTAAAACGAAAGCTTCATGGTAAGCTTGCTTTCATAGATTTTTTTCTCTGTGTTGCAATATTTTCTTCTCTGCTTGCGTTCTGTGGTGGTTTACTTTTCCGAGTCCTTTGGTAGCTAAACTATTGGTTTATATGAGTGCATAATTAGCGATCCCTTTTGATTGAACATGGTAAGTTGGTACAGCAGATGAAGATTTTTACCTGCACTTTGACATGGATACCGTTTCCATGTTTTTGCATCTTCATCTGGTTTGATTTTCTCCTTTAACTGGTTTACAAGATCATGGAAATATTAAAAAGCAGTCACTTTCTCCCCATTATAGCACATGCTAGTTTTCTATGGGTTTGCAATTTGCATTATCTTTAAGGGATTATAGCCGCTATGTGTGGGCAGTGTGGCTGTAGAAAAATGAAATTGCTGAAGGCATCGAGATGAGCAAGGTTTGGTGTTTTAATGTGGCATGAGTGATTGCTTGGGCCTTGGTATTGTGGTTTACCTCACCTCAGAATCTGTGGACCTATTAGGTTGTCACAAGACATTGTACACCCTAAACCTAGATAATTGATAATCATGCATGTATTGAGTTCTTTTATACCATTACTTTCGTCCATATAGTTCTCAAGTCTAGCCGTAAACTTGCTTTCTTTTACAAACTGGCTTGTGGATAGTGTTAGCAATGAGCAGTAGGTATTGAGATGGCTGGACGTTGCCACCTGAGAAGATGGCGGACGCTTTAATGTGGCCCGTCACCTTTGGAGCTGGTGGAGGAGAATCAGGAGATAATTCAGGCGGTCTGAGGGTGATATTGGAGAAATGGATCTCCTGTCAGAGAGTTAGGATTTGGGAGATGATCTAAGATGTATAGCACTTTGGCTGTCACAATTCTCTTCCTTGCATGAATGGGGCTTCCCTCATGTAGGAGTTTTGGAGGAGGATGCCATCTCAACTACCCAAGGGTTTCAAATGTGAGTTTATCCAAATGGGAAAGCCCAACCTAGGGGTCTTAAAAAAAAAACTGCCGGACTGACCGACCAAAAAAAACAACCGGCTTTTCGGTTTTCGGTCGGGTTTTACCTGGTTTCGGTTTTGGAACAAGAAAAAAGTTAGTTTTTGGTTCGGTCTCAGGTGGCTGGAATTTTAAGTGTTCCGAACCGAAATTAAATGGACTGTCTAGGGGACCGAATTGAACCGACTATGTAAACCGAGGTTTTTTTTATATATATTTTACATTAATCTGGTCCGTTCATCTATTTGTTTTTAATCTCTACCGTCCATCTCTCCTAGACCACAAACCCTAAGGCCCAACTAAGGAATGTGGCTCAAAAATTTCTTAAATTGATTCATGTGTTTGGGCCATTTGGCCCACTGTCGAGTATTATATTTAGCCCAACTAAGGTCCCCGACTGTACCGACCCACCCTGAACTGACCGAATTGAACTTAACTCTGGTTGGGATTGGTCTTGGAAATATTCACCCCGAACCAAATCGGCCCTTGAAACTTTTACCCCGAACCGACCAAACCCAAACCGAAATCACCCCTAGCCCAACCTTGTCGTCTCTTCACTGTACCATCAAGTCGCATTGCCCCCTTGATCCTAATTGGCGGTTTTTTGACCTTCTCCTAGCCTAGGAGACCATGGCAATATTGGATTTGTGATGAGTCTTGTAAATAGTAACTGCTTGAGATGGACAAGGCGTGGGAGTACTGGTTCAGTGAAATGGCTACATTACTTGGCGTTTCCCCTTGGGAAAGGCTTGACATGACTCCAAGGGTCCATCTTGGAGACGATGTACCTTTAGGTGGCTTACTACTTGGATATTGTTCTTGGGTTGTTGGTCACATGGTGTGCGTAGAGCTCCAGATGTTGATTGCTATGTAGACATCCAAACTTGCTTGTGTTCTTTTCTTGTCAGTTGTCACCAAAGGGGAATGAAAACTTGCTTATTTGGTGCGCCCTTGATTGGTAGGGACCTGGGAATGGTGGACAAATGATTCAGTTTTTCCTTGAATTGTGGATCTCGATATATATATATGAGTTAGGTTCCGGTGAGGGATCCCTCATTTTATTAAAATGCGGGACTTCCCTTCCCGATTGAATTTCGATGATCCAAGCCGCTTAAAGTGATCAGAACGTGATTTTAAGGGTCCCCGCAAGAAATCAGCAAAAAAGAATGACCGGGAAGGGCTTCATCCAAGCAGTTTTCATTGAACAGTTCAAAAAAAACTGCTCGGACGAAGCCCTTTCCGGTCATTTTTTTTGCTGATTTCTTGCAGGAACCCTTAAAATCACGTTCTGCACACATTGAACGGTTCGAATTTTCAAATTTTGATCGGGAGATGAAAGTCCCTCATTTTAACAAAATGAGAGATCCCTCACTTGAAAATTCCTTACATATATATATATACATGTATGTATATATGAGGAATTTTCAAGTGAGGGATCCCTCATTTTTTTAAAATGAGGGACTTTCATTTCCCGATCAAATTTTGAAAATCCGAGCCGCTCAATGTGTGCAGAACGTGATTTTAAGGGTACCCGTTAGAAATTAGCAAAAAAAATGACCGGGAAGGGCTTCATCCGAGCAGTTTTTTTTGAACCGTTCAATGAAAACTGCTCGAATGAAGCCCTTCCCGGTCATTTTTTTTGCTGATTTCTCGCAGAAACCTTTAAAATCACGTTCTGATCACTTTGAGCGGCTCGGATCATCAAAATTCAATTGGGAATGGGAGTCCCTCATTTTAAAAAAATGAGGGATCCCTCACCGGAACCTAACTCATGTGTATATATATGAGTCTCCTTCTAATAAGGATTACCTCATTTTAATAAAATGCGGGCCTCCTTTTTCCAATCGAATTTCAATGATCCAAGCCGCTCAATGTGTTTAGAACGTAATTTAAAGGGTACCCGCGAGAGGTAAAAAAAAAAAAGACCGGGAAGGGCTTCATCTGAGCAGTTTTTGTTTGTTTTTTATCGAACAGTTCAAACAAAAGCTGCTCAAATCAAGTCCTTTCCGGTCATTTTTTTTGCCGATCTCGCACGGGTACCCTTAAAATCACGTTCTGAACATATTGAGCGGCTTGGATCATCGAAATCCAATCGGGAAAGGCGAGAAATGGGGAGGTCAGCATATAAAGTCCTCATTTTAAGGTCAGCATATATATCGGGGCAGTTCTGGGGACAACTAATTAGACACCTAAAAAAATACCTCATAGTTTCCGATCAAATTTTGATGATCCGAGTCGCTCAATGTGATCAGAATGTGATTTTAAGGGTACCAACGAGAAATCAGAAAAAAAAAAAAAAAAAAAAAAGGGCTTGATCTGAGCAGTTTTTAGCTTAGATTTGATAAACGGTTCAATTCAAAACAAGCACTTCCCGGTTTTTTTTTTTTGCTGATTTCTCGTGGGCACCCTTAAAATCACATTATGCACATATTGAATGGTTTGGATTATAAAAATTTGATTGGGAACTATGAGATTGAGATTTGGAGTGTTTTTTTAGGTGTTTAATTGGTTATTAATTGCTTTAAGATCACATGCAAATGCATGTTTTTGAAATGTAAAGTGATGGGGCTCATTCTGTGATATTTCCCCATATAGCTTGTTTTGTTTACTTATACTATACTTGAGTTTGTTGATTAGGGTCAATGTTCATACTAACCTTGTTGATGTTCTATATTGTATGATATATGGGGCAGCCACTTGATAGAAATACTCGGAAAAAATATTGGTAGGGACCAAAACATATAGGGCTTGTTCGGTTGAAGGTTTTTGGATTTGGATTTGAATTTATAATGATTAGGGCAAGGAGATAGGGTAATGATTGGAGAGAGATGGAGATAAAAATGAAAGTAGTGGTTGGAGATAGGGGTAATGAGTGGATGTTGGAGTAGGGTAATAATTTTGAGTCCGAAATCCCAATCCCTAACCGAACAGGCCCATAATGCTTTCACCTTTGATGTCCTAGACTCCTAGTACATGGTTACCTAAATATTGTGGGTTATTTGTAGAGAGGAACACAGACTATATAATGCTCCATTATGATTGTATTGGAATGTTCGTTGCTAATAAGGTTCTTCATGCAGGAATGAAATTAAAAAATTTCATTCTAATCTTGCTTCATCATCTGTTGATTTCGTGGATGCATTATTGAACAAGAATGTCTTTTATTTGTATGTTTCTTAATAGCAAGCATTGACTGTCTTTGTGTTTTTCACAATTGTTAAACAACTGATTGCACAGAGCAAGTAGTAGGGAACAATGAGACTTCCAAGAGGCAGAGGAGGTGGAACACTGAAACCCTTAAAGTTCCCGAACGTCAAATCGATCCTGCATCTTCCACTACACCTAGAGACACACCACTGTCTGCTACTATGAAACGCAGCTTCTCTAGATCTGATTCCACAGCTAGTGAGGATCCACCAAAGGAGCGTGTCGGTGAGTTTTCATGGTTTTTGTAAACTGATATTTAATATCTCCAGAAATTATTGCTTCAGCACGAGAATTTCCTCACTCTCCCTTCTCATTTGGCAGTTCCACCATCTCCGAAGTCGCCTACTAATTCTCTAAGAATTGATCGTTTCCTGCGTCCGTTTACGCTAAAAGCTGTTCAAGAACTTCTTGGGAAAACTGGTTCTGTAACCAGTTTTTGGATGGACCACATTAAAACTCACTGCTATGTCAGTGTAAGTCGTCTCTCTCTCTCTCTCTCTCTCTCTCTCTCTCTCTCTCTCTCTCTCATGTGCAAATGTGTTTTTTACATGAGGATGCATGTGGGTGTGTTTGTTTCCCCTGGTATATTTTGACCCTGTAGCCTATGGGAGGGGGAGCCAAACTCACAACCTCCTAATGAGGTGCAAGGCTTTTGGCGAAGTGGAGGATGCATTGGTTTTTTGACAACTTGTATACTTCAGGCCTATGGAAATGTAGTTTCCGTTGTCAATAAATAAGCCTTGGCTCTGTTTCTCACTCTTACGTGGCATTTTGTCATAGAACTTCTTTCTTTCATTGTTTTTTTCTATCCTCCAAAATAAATGTATTGCCTACAAAATAATTTTGGATAGACCCAGAAATCAAAATTGAAAAGAGGAACAAATGAAAATTCAAACTTAGTCCGACTCTAAAATGATAAAATAGGAAAATCAATGTTTGATTTGTTATTGTGGAAATCCATTTTCTTAGAAATTTGAATGCATTGGAATAACTGTACTTATTGCCGGGTAATTACTGTCTTGATGCAGTATTCTTCTGTGGAAGAAGCCATAGAGACCCGAAACACTGTGTACAATTTGCAATGGCCCACTAATGGAGGGCGACTCCTTGTGGCTGAGTTTGTTGACCCCCAGGAAGTGAAAGTTCGAGTGGAGCCGCCTCCCCCGCCCGCTCAGGCACCAGCAACACCCGTCATTACGTCCCCCACCATCCTTCCACCTCCACCTCCTCCCAAGTCACAGCCCCAACCTTCTTCCCGCCCGCAGGTTCAGCGCCCGCAACTCCCCCCGCCACCCCCTCTTCCTCTTCCCCCTCCACCACCATTGTCCAACCCTCCCCAAGCAAGGGAACGGCTTCAACTTCCGCCGCCACCTCCACTTCCGCTGCCAGAGAAAGTCGATGCTCCCATTCTTACTCTCGATGATCTCTTTAAAAAGACCAAAGCAACCCCGCGTATCTACTACTTACCATTGTCCGACGAACAAGTGGAGGCGAAGCTGAGGGTGCAGGGAAAAAGCACCAAGCAGTAGGAACTATAGATTGTCACTTGAACCCAACAGCTGCTATTCGGATTTTCTAAATGGGTTCGTCAGTATCTATAAGATAGTAAGTTGGAAAGTATATCATATAATTGAGTCTTTGCAGGTCTGCAGGTGTTGCTTGTGTGGAGGAATTGTTCGGGGCAAGGTTGAACGTGAGGAGCTGGTTCGTTGATGGACTAGGGTTTTTCCAGAGGGCTGTTTTGGCTTGAGGCTGAATTTAAGTTGGGTTTAGAACCTCAAAATTCTAGGTTTCTCTTTGAGTACATGGATTTAATATTGGTCTTTCTTGTTTTCCTCTTTAGCCGGAGGACCAACTGTATTGAACTTCTGTTAGTATCTTCTAGTATTTTAGCAGACGAAGATTGGATCAATGTTAGATTTGGAAATATCTTTGCTAAAATGTCAAACATGTGAAATTGCAGCTTTGCTTTACGTCATGGCGATCAATCTTTGGTGGGAGTGCTCTGTGTCTGTATGTTTTGGTCAAATGTTTTCTCGTGTGGTTGCTGTGTTAACAATGCAAAATTTTCCTTTGATATCTTAATTTATCAAGTTGTAAAGTGACTTTGGGTGGCAGCATCTCACTTTGTAGAATAGTATTTACAGACTTTCTGCGAAACAGTTGCTGTATTGTATTCGGTACAGACAAAGTAGTAGGTTGTTTTATCGATGTTTGTTAAATCAGCGGTGGACCAATAGCTTATCTGTGAATAGAAATGGTTTGGGTCTGGAATGAGCCAGGATTCTCGTGTGATCTCTCAAATGATGCAGAATCGTATGTACGATATCATTCGCTTACGAGAAAGCTGTTCATCTTTATTGCCGATCAATGTGTTTATCAACAACAGGAAAAAAAAAAAGATCGACATTGATTCCATGCTGTTTGTGTCACTGAAATTGATTGAGATGTGGTCGGAAGTTTATTGGAGGCTAACACCCACAACAGTTCGAAGGAAGAAACAAACAATTGTGGGTAGGGCTGTAAATGAGCTGAGCAACTCGCGAGTTTGGCTCGGTTCGAAAGATAAACGAGTTGAGCTCGTGCTCGATTTTGCGGCTTGTTTGATAAACGAGCTGAGCTCGAACCTGGCAGGGCTCGGCTCGAACAAGTTCGCGAACAGGTTCGTCTCAGCTCGAAATATGTAGGTTCGGCTTGGCTTGGCTCGAACATGCCAATATATAGGTTCGTGAACAGGTTTATCTTGGCTCGAAATATATAGGCTCGGCTCGGCTCGAACATGCCAATATTTGGTTCAACTCGGCTTGTTTAGCCAGTTTTTCAATATAAAGGCTGAAAAGTTGACGAATTCGAGCAGAGCCGGCTCGTTTATTCCAAACCAAATACTAACGAGTCGAGCCGAGCTTTGTACATACTTGTCGAGCTGAGCTCAAGCCGAACTTTTCTGGCTCGATTTGAACTCGAGCCGAGCTCGAACATGCCAATATTTGGTTCGGCTCGGCTCATTTACACCCCTAATTGTGGGTGTGTTTTTTTTTCCACGAACTATTATTATCCCATAAATATCTAAGAAACCAAATAAACAGTACAATGATATGAATAACAATTGACCCACACAAAAGCCAGCACAAAACAACCCGACAAACAAGGTCAAACAAAACACCCCCGCAAAACCTAAAAGAAAACATAAGCATTCCCTCAACACTGAATACATGAACAACTAAGCTTTCAAAGCAAGGATTAGAAACAAGAGACAGAGATGAATCAATGTAAAGTACGGCGTTGTGAGTGTTAGATTAACGATATAACTCATCTAAAAATTTAAGCTATTGGAGACAAGGTAACTTTGTTACTTATATACTTACTTAGCAAGCTCGTATAGCCAAACTCTCTTTCATATGGGCTAAACATGTACCAATAATAATAATATAGGTGGTGAGGTTCGGACATAAGGTCTATCACTTGCTTTGATATTATATCTGTAATGACCTGCCCTAGCTGATTTGCTAACCATTTGCTTAACCACTTATATTATTATTTATTGGTACATAAGATCTATCCTTATATATTACTACCTTTTTTCCTCACAAAGTGCCAATGTGGGACTACTTATTAGCGGGGTCTCACAATCTCCCCACCTTAGCTGCAATGCCCTCGTTGCATTAGCCCAACAACTTTCCCCTGGTGGTCCCGGTGTGACACTTAGTTCTGTACAGCACAATCAGTGTGCTCGTACCAAATTATACAGGACCAGGGTTGTGTTCTGATACCAACTTTATTGACCCGCCCCAGCTGACCTACTAACTATTCGCCTAACCACGTGGCTCAAAAGGTTAACTTTAAGTTATACAGTAGCTGGTTGAGTTTTCCTTATATATTACCTTTTTTCCTCCCAAAGTCCCGATGTGGGACCACTTATCAGTGGGGTCTCACAATATCATATCAGCGAATGCCCGTGCCTAAAGGTACGTTAGAATGTAACATAGTCTCAGTTTAAATAAATTATCTAGTTTACCAAATTGCTCTACGCGATAGTTGCAATCATGACAAAGCATCTGTTATCATTTTGATGTATTATAAAATATAATATTTAAATAGAGATACATTGCCTAAAAAGTAAGGGTAAAGAGGTATGAATTTATTAAAAGAATATTTATATTCTTTAATAAAGATATAATCTAACAGAAAGTGATCTAACAGTAGATGTTGCTCGAATTGTTAACAAGTAACTCATAAAAGCATAGGGTATTAGAGGGAGAGAAAACACTAGTACTCCATAATTTATATTCTTTAACAGTCTGGGATATAGTCCAAAATCTATTAAGGATGCAACATCTCTTTCAGAGTGGAGGAAGCTCTCAATCCCTGCTTCTCTCTATGCATAAAGTGATAAAAACAATTCGATCTTCATGATGCAACTATTTTGAAAAGCTCGTAGGAAAAGTCACCGGATAGTTGCCGGAGGAGCGTCGGAAATTGCTCTGGAGCCACCCCTCTCGGATTATTCTTCTCGAAGCCTTCTCTAAAAAAATACATGTATTCCAAGGTTAATTATGCATAATACCCGAAAACACATACTCCATTTTCATATGCAATCAACCATCAACATACATAATACACAAAAAAAATCACACATGTTCTAAAGTAACTATATTCTTAATATCCAAAAAAGGTACACATTTTCATGGTTTAATCACTCAACAGTCATTAACATATTTAATATCCACAAATAATACCTACATTCTGTAGAATAATGTTATTTTTGCAATAAAAATAGTTTTTTTTCCCGGAGCCGGGAGTGGCACGTGTCACCCTGCCCCCCATGCTACCTCCGCCCCTGCCTACCTCAACCTGCTCCTTCATCCTTATAGTCAACCCAATCTCCACATGCATAATGTCACGACTTTGATTTTCAACATAAATAAGTAAAGCTTTTTCTTAAATAAATGCTCACAATATCTAACATAATAACCTAGAGGAGTTAATTGTTGTCATAATATCAAATTACAGTCTTAACTCCTATTATTCCCAATATTACATCTTTAGCACAATGGCTCAAAAGCACAAGTACTAGATAATAAGAGTTAAAGGTTTAAAGTTATCCATAGTCAAAAGAATATAATTGAAGTTACGGTTACATCTTCAAAAGGGGAGGTATACAAAAGATGTTAGAGTAACTCCTCCTGTCAGCTTTCAAAATGTATGGTCAAGCATGCACAACACACAATGTCACTATTCTTGGTTAGTACATGAAATAATTAAGGGTTGAGCTATACTAACCCAGTAGAAAATCTCAACTAAATCTATATGATTATGGAACGATGAGTGCAATAACGATTAGGAAGATAAAAGAGATATACATTCTGTGAAACCCAAGTATTAACAATCAACCAACATCATGTTCCTACGTATCTAAACTTTTCTTTCAAGGCTTAACCTATGTACTCATTTCAAGGCTTCGCTTCATGGTGCACCATTTGAGCGATTTATCAAGGCTTAACCTATTGGATTCCATCAAGGCTTAACCTTTGATTCAACCATAGCATCACACAAAAAAACTCAATCATGGCTTTACACTAGTCCTTCATAATCAAACAATATCAACAAAACATGTTCTAACACTTCCACATGTCAAAAATACACACACCGACACGATCCAACCATGGCAAGACGATTCAAACACTATCTACACACCTCACATTCACATAAACATATGGAGAGAGAGAGAGAGAGAAATTCCCTACCGAAATGGGTTTTGAGCAAAACCCTAGGAGAATCAAGTGGATTAAGCTCGAATCTACCAAGAAAGCTTTGCTATAAGATCTAGAGTAAATACAATCCAAAAACAAGATCAACAAGTGTGGATCAACAAGTGATTGAGATGAGAGAGAGAAAAACGAGATTTAGAGTCAAAGAGTGAGTGCTAAAACATAAAACTTACCCTTTGTTCACCAAACTCGAAAATCAAGTGTTTGAGGTGGAAAACACTTGGATCTTGAAGATTTGAGGTAGAAATCAATGGATTTGAGTGAGATTGGAGTGGGGTAGGTGAGAGGGGGTGTTTCTAGGTCAATTTCGTGTTTTTGGGTATGAAAAATGGTAAAGGGTTCTATTTATAGTGGTTTGGATCGCGTGCTGAGATTTTAGAATTTTTTCAGTGGGTACCGGTACTGGGAAATATGAAGTACCAGTACTGGCACCAAAATGTCAACATTGAACAGCCCTTGGACAACGGGTACTGGTACTTGGAGATATGCAGCACCGGTACCGCCTGGAAAGTTACAGAATTTTACCTACATTCATCAAATCGAACCCCGATCACTACCAATACCTCCAAACATCATTTCAACACAGAACTCAAAGCTTAACTATCCACCGAACGTCCCACACATGACGGCACGTCTTACCATACAACCACGTTAATGAAATGCACGTTTTAATTTGAAATTCGGTTCTCCATAGTAACCATTCATTTAGGAAAAGAAATTTAAAATCACGGGTCTTTACACATAAATCCGGCAAGTTGGGTAAGTGGCAAATAATTGGAGATGAGTTTGTGATAAGGAAGATCCACTTGCCTTCTTTCTTTTCTCTCAGTGGAATAGGAAGTGAAGGTAATGAACGATTGAATTACTATTTTCATTCATAGCATTTAACCAACCGAACAACTATATGCTTCTGGTCGCATTGAGTGTCGGGCTACTTGTTGAAGATGTTGTACATCGAACCCACATGAAGTTTTACCATGAGCGGATTATATCCGTTGAGCAAATATAGATACAATCAATATTTGTTTCTTTAGAGTAGCAAAGGCAAGCGTGATATCTTTGCAAACATGAAGTCCCAAGGTACGTAACCCTAGAAAGAGGTGCACAAGGCCGTCTACCCCCTTGTACATGCCTAGAGCCACTGTTCGTGTTCCAATACAGCCAACCAAGCTATCATCTGTGTTTATTCCTAGTGGTTTCGGCTACCCATTTGTTGAGGTCTCCCTCTTCCTTGATTGACATTATCCTCAAATTGTATTTTAGTGTTGCTTTGCGTTACGTGTTAATTGAGCTCAAAGCTCATGTCTTGCTATGGATAGTGGCTCTTGCCAAATGTTTGTATGAAAATCTCCATTTTTGCCATATGGCGGTGAAATATTAAAGAAAAGATATTTTCTGAACACAAATTATTTTTATCACGAGTAGCGACATGGCGATTTAAAGGTATCATTTTAAAGTTTGAACATGTGACCATAAAGATATTTGAAACTTTGAGTTATATTTACAATTTGGGAAATACAAATTCTGTTTTTGAAAATCACTAGTTGGTGTGTCTCAACTCTCTCATGTATGGGTGCTTCATGTTCACCCATGTGCTCCTAATACAATATCAATGTAGGACCTTAAAAATCCGAATTCCAACAAATACCCCAACTTTACATAGAAACTCACTAAAACCTCCCTCTGCAACACCTCTCTCTCTCTCTCTCTCTCTCTCTCTCTCTCTCTCATAAATCCTTTCCATCTCAACACTTCTACATGCACACACCCAGATTCTTCACAGCCAAACACACCGAAGAAAAAAGAAACCCCCCCCTGTCTAGGGTTTACAAACTTTGTCCCATTCGATTCCTAGCTGTTCAATAAATCCCCCGGGATTCACCTCATTCAATTCAAATCCTCTCTCTTTCTCTCCATATCTATCTGTAACTCCCGACCTGTTCTTCGCCACCTGTGCGAATCTGAGTCGTCAATTCTTGCCCAGTGTCTCCCCGCATAGGGTTTATATATATCAAATGCAATTCTTCGTGAATTCTCTCTCTCTATATTTCATGCCTCGCTGTGGCCTCTGCATTTGCTTTGACGGTAGGGTTCAAAGTTCAAACATCAAAAAATAGTAAAAGTTTTTGAATTTTGACAGTTGTTTTTTGTTTTTTTGTTTTGATTGTGTTTACAGGGTGGGATGAATAGTGTTTTTGAGGAACAGATACTGGCAGAAAAGCTTTCGAAGCTCAATTCTACTCAGCAATGCATCGAAAGTATCCTCCTTTGTTTGGTTGAACTGGGTTTTCAAAGTTGATTTATCCTCTTTTTTTTCGTTGTTATTTTTTTAGCTAATTTGCATGCTTATCAAATTCTCTATCTACTGGATTTAGGGAGGTACTTAAAATGCCCATATCTTGTAGTTGGTAAATTGCAACCTTGTTTTGTTTTATGATTTAAGTGGTTTTGGTTCTTTCTACTTATGCAGCAATTGGTTCAACCTTGTACGGATTGGTTATTTACCTGAATTGGCAGTGATTCTTTCTAGGTTTCCAGCTTGACAAGATCGGGCTAAGATTTGATTTATCCAGTTTTTGAAGCTTAAAATGGACAAGTCCTCAATTTTTGGTTTGTGAATTGTTTTGTGGTATTTGTTTATCATCTTCTCAGCTTCTTGAAGTCACCGTGTGGATGAGTCATTCCTGCTGATTGGTAAGGTTGAAAGTTATGTGATTGACGTTTTACTCTTGGTGGAATTGTGTTTTTTTGCTGACATTCCACATATAGGGCAATTTTTGTCATGGGTGTGGTAGTATTTATTATGTCGATTAAGATCTATGGTGATTTACGTGATTGCATGGGGATGGAGATTGTACGTGGCAAATCCGTTTTGGAGACACGTGTGTCCACGCGTTTGCTTAAAATAGGAAAGAATTCCGTTTGGTCACCCCTAACGTGATTGCATGGGGTTAGGTTTATATGTGGTAAATCCCTTTTGGAGACGTGTATGTCCATGTGTTTGCTTAAAATAGGAAATAATTTCGTTTGGTCGCCCCTAACAACAAAATAACGGTTCTCTTGACAACTCATGGCCGCCTGGTTGCTTATCGGACGAAAAGAATTCAGTATGGTTGCCCCTTTGGTTAATAATTATTAATGGAAACAGCATCCCATTCTTTTAAGAAGAGAAAATGTGAGATGTGATGTGTTTTTAGTCCCAGGAGGAAAGTGATAATCACAAGAGTACGGTGATGCTGACAGGGAATGTGTTTGTAGTATATCACATCCTCTTTCCTTTAAGTCCCTTATGCAACTTCTGCTGGACCTTTCCTGTGGCAAGGACCAGAACCTGGACCAATAAGTCATACATACTTACATTATGTGATAAAATATCCAAGACATTATCGTGTGTGTATTTGTCTTTATGCTACTTTGCTTTTGTTTCTATTTTACGGTTATAAGATGGTTTAAGGAGCATTGTCTTAATCGGGTCACCATTTTGTTTTCTAGCTTAAGAAGATACGATTTTTCTAAACTTTTTGATGAATCATTAAAAGGTAGTAATTAATATTTGTTCGATATGACGATGAGGTTTAAGTTTCTTGCTTATTGTTGGAGTTTTGGGAGAGTGTTGGAGTTTGTCCCTCATCGGCCAATTATCTCTTCCAAAACTAGAATATGAGTCTGGGCGGCCTCTTCACTCATTGCCAATTGGTAATGAGTTGGATGTTTTAACATGGTATCTGAAAACATGGTATGAGAACTTCGGAAAATTTGTTTCCCCTTATTTGTGCCATAAGTGCACCGTTGTTTGTTGTGATCCATGTATTCTGAATTATTTGTTTATCTCTCCACGTGTGAGTCGGGAGTCGCATGTGTGGGGGAGTGTTAGAGGTTGTCCCACATGGGTCAATTATCTCCTCCAAAACTACTGTATGAGCCTGAGCGGCCTCTCCGCTCATTGCCAATTGGTATTGAGTTGGATGCTTTAACACTTATGATGAAGGAAATAATAAGTTAGCAACGACCTGTTTTATTTGTATATACTGAGTAAAATGCCCTCTTGCAACGATCCGCATTGAAGGTATCATTGAAATCTCTTGGTAGATCTACTCTGCCATTGATGATATTGTCATATGCACGTGTGGTCAAGGTCCACTTGGACTGCTGAGTAAACAACTTAAACCTGAGCCATTTACCTTCGTGAAATATTGCATTGGTTTAAATTTATTTCCTTAGTTTGTTATCTTGACATTCACTCTTAGCTTTGTCACATTGGTGTATTTTCCATCGGAGCAAAGCAGAGATAGTTGTTGCAACTTGGGGTAAACAGTTCCATAGCTCACAGATGGTTCAAAAAATTCCCCTTCTGTATCTTGCGAATGACATCCTACAGAATAGCAAGCGTACTGGAAATGAATTCGTTAGTGAATTTTGGAAAGTTCTTCCAGGAGCGCTCAAAGATATCATTGAAAAAGGCGATGATCATGGAAAGAATGTGGTTTCTAGATTGGTATGACCTCTTCCGTTTGCTTAGGAGATTGGATAGACTGAAAATATTTATGGTTATGAGATTATTGAACATCCAAAGCGTTATTTTCTCTTTGATGTTTCAATATATCGGTATTGTACGTATATTGTTTTATTTTGCCTGGTGGTTGTCCATCAGTAGATTTGTTTGTCAGGTCTTGGAAATATTACGCGTTATTGAACTTTTTGACATGTGTTAAATTAGGTTTTCATATTATCTTCTGGCAGCCCCTCCTCCCTCTCCCTCTCCTTTTTTTTTTCCCTGAGATTTAATTTGCGTCTTCTAGTTCTTTAGCTAAAGTTTTACTAGGGTGCCTTGTTCTGTTACATATTCATTTGTTCTCTAATGGAAGTTTATGCTTCCAATAAAGAAAGCTAATTTGTCGTTCATAAGCCACTAATATCCAAATGCTGAAGTGTCTCGGTTACAGATCATACAATTACATTGTTTCCTTTAAATGCTCAGAACATTGACAAGATCTAATAAAGTAGTGCTTAATTACTTGATAGGTTGGTATATGGGAAGAAAGGAAAGTTTTTGGATCCCATGCACATGGTCTTAAAGATTTAATGCTTGGAGAGCAATTACCTCCACCCTTGGAGTTCAGCAGAAAGCGTTCACGGTCTGTGAGAATTGTAAAAAGGGATTCCCGCTACATTAAAACAGTAAGAACCCTAGAATCATGCTTCATGCGACCTCGTTTTACTTCATTCTAGAATCATGCTTCTTTTTTTGGAGGAAGTAGATGTTCTTTTTTAAACCCAATTATGTTTCATTCATTTTCGTGCTTGTCTTTGGGACATGGCTCATCATGCAATTGCTTTTGAACCTAGAAATTGACCATTGGAGGTGCAGAAGAAAAAATAGTTTCCGCATTTCAGTTGGTAGTCAGTGAACATAGAAGTGAGGATGAGGAAATGAGTAAATGCAGATCGGCTATCCAACGTGTAAAGAAGATGGAGGAAGAAGTTGATCTGGCCTGTAGCAAAGGTAGGGATGGCAATTACTCAAAGTCCGATTGCCACTTGTGAAAAGTGGTTCCATAAATGGATTGTTGGTATTCTTGTTCTGTTTTGTCTCCTCTGAGTGTTTCTATGCGTAGATCGTTGGATCTCCATGTTTGGGTTGCTTAGCTTTTGTTTGTTTGTTATCCAGCTAAGGATCCAAATCGAAAAACTTTGTCCAAAGAACTGGAGGGGGAACAACATGTTTTGAAAGAATCCATTGAGAAGCTTAAAGTGGTTGAAGCAAATAGGACAGCTCTGGTATCTCAGTTACAAGAAGCTCTGCATGAACAGGTATCTATTTCTACAGTGTTTTTTTTCTTCCTAAAATAAAAGTGTTGTTGCATTTGTGGGACAAATTATTCTATTATGTGATTTAGTAGTATTAAATGAATGCATTCTTTGTCCTCTCGAAATTTTCAGGTAGCTGAACTGGAGAATGTTCGCATGCAGATGCAGGTATGGTTTCTGCCTACTATAATCTTCAAATTTTCACAAGTTCACTTGTTTCTTCTGGTAGTTAAATAAATATGGGGCGTTTGTCAATCAGTTGTTGACTGTGACCGATTCTTTAATGCCACCAGACTTAGCCAACTGGGATGGTGGTTGGAAAAACTATGGTGCACGGGTACTCCAAAAAAGGCCACATAAAAGTATATGGTACATATCTGATACGTCTAAAGTGTCCAAAAATTTACTCTTCCGTGTTTCAATTTCGGATTGGGCGGGGTTATGGGAAGGCCATGGGAAGAATACATGTTGGAGTCAGAGACAACTGGGAATAAAGGAATTTTTGAAATATTGTGATGTGGGTGGAAATGGAAAAGTGAAATGAAAATGAAAGCGGTAACACTTGCCCTATGAAATAAAAAGTTGCACATTCATGGAAATATGGTCGTAATGTCTTTTTCCTTTAGCTTGTTTCAGCTTTGGTGTGGCATCAATGCATCATTGTCATGTATTGACTGATTGATACAACTAGTTACTAAATGAATTCTGATTAGTGCTTTTGATTTTATTTTTTTTATCACGTGTCATCATCGTATTGTAGCCTGCTTTTTTAGGTTTTGTCGAACAGCCGTATCAGTATCCTGTATCCCTATTCATACCTTGTGGGAGGGGTTTTGATAGCAAGGCTTCTTAGGATTGGAGTTGAGATTATGATGAAAACCTGTACACCATCACATTGTTCTGAAATCTGAAGGAGCTATTAAAGTGCTTTACTTCCCCATGAATTAAGTTTATTCTAGAAGTTGCAATCTTTTGGGAGTTAAGTTGGCTGGAGGCTAATATTTTCTCATGTATCTCATGGCCTATCTCATAAATACCTACTTTGTGCCAAAAAAAGAAAAAAACCCCATAGGTGATACGTCTCTTGTACTCCCTCCGTCCCTAAATGTTTGGCACTTTCATGCTTTTTATTGTCCCATATAATTTGTCCATTTTGAAAAGTCAAAAGCAAAATATAGTAAACTTCCCATGTTACCCTTTTCTTTTGGGCACAAAATTTCAAATTCAAATTTCAAATACTATTCAAAGTACACTTAAAAGGGTAAAATATTGGACACTTGATTTTTACACAATTTAATAATATTTCTTTCTTAAAAGTTAGAACTCCCAAAAGTGCCAAACATTTAGGGACGGAGGGAGTATCTGATTACCTTTTTCTCATGTTCACTTATTCTAATTTCTAACTACGATATCCATTTGTTGTGCATCAACCATTATGCTAACTTACCAAAAGGGAGAGGTAATTATTTCCTAGTTCCGATTAGGGTCAGCTGCCGAATTAGGTGTAGAGGAAAAAAGGGCTATCCCATTGAGGACTTAATAATCTAATCATCCATCCCAACACAGTTTTATGTATTCTATTCCACCTTTAAGACTTCAAATATTTGTGCCAAACTCAAAAGCATCGTATCCCAGCATGGCCCTAATTTACTAAATTGAATTCATTTCAGGTAGCACAAGCTCGGGCAGAGGAAGCCCGCAAGATGCGAAAACTACTGGATGACGACAAATACATTGTGGTTGCCAAACAATCAAACATGACCCCACCGCCCATATATACAAGCGCAAAAGGTGGACAACAGCCTAAGAAGTCAGCTGCTGCCATTGCGGCCGAGGTTGCTGACAGGCTTGCAGCTTCCACCTCCTCGCAATACATTATGAGTTCTGTATTATCTTCATTTGCAGCCGAAGAGGCGAAAAATGCCGGGCTAACAATGTCCTCTTCCGCATTTTCTTCCTTCCCGACCCCACCTGTCAACTCACTCAGTCACTTGCCGCCTCCACAGCTGTCGACTGCTCCGAGCACCACATATCAGTCCCTTTTGGTGCAACAACCGACGTTGCAGCAGACCCAAACGCTGACCTCTTCTCAAACCCAATACCATATGGTTACAACCCCTTCTCCTCAACATTATGTACAATCTTCAGGTGTGATGGTGAATTCATATTCTTATGTGATGCCTCCCTTG